>CM067298.1:27358482-27543482 GCA_034231615.1 Meghimatium bilineatum | reverse complement strand
AGATAGATAGATAGATAACAGATAGATAGATAGATAGATAGATAGATAGATAGATAGATAGATAGATAGATAGATAGATAGATAGATAGATAGATAGATAGATAGATAGATAAGATAGATAAGATAGATAGATAGATAGATAGATAGATAGATAGATAGATAGATAGATAGATAGATAGATAGATAGATAGATAGATAGATAGATAGATAGATAGATAGATAGATAAGATAGATAGATAGATATAGATAGATAGATAGATAGATAGATAGATAGATAGATAGATAGATAGATAGATAGATAGATAGATAGATAGATAGATAGATAGATAGATAGATAGATAGATAGATAGATAGATAGATATGACATAGTCTGAACAAGTTGAAATTGGAATATATTAAGTGATTTACTGTTGTTATTTGTGAATTATCCAATCACTGTTCTACCTACAAGAAACCTGCGTTCATGTTACGTGAATGAATAGTCTTTTATGGGTGTGCATTGTCAATCTTCATAGAATCTCGAGGTCTTAACCTCGTAGATGCACCTGATGTATATACGGTTATTGACAGTTGTTATTTTTGTAATTGCAAATCACTGTTCGTCTCCGAGAATTCCGACGAATCAGCTAGAGGACAAGACTGGAGGTTTTCGACGGCCCTAGCTCGTCTTATCAGCAAAAATGGATTTAAATGACGACGATGCTGAAGAGGGAATACTGTCCCGAGACAGTATACGGTTGATTTCGTGATAGCCATTCATGTTCTATTTATGGAACGCATACTAACAGACAGCCGATTACCAATCCTTAATTGACTGAAATTAGTTACTAAATTCCATTTCATCGGCGATGTGGCTTAACTGCCGGCGAGAATCCGAATGTGTAGGGATGATGTATAACCAAGACATATAATAGGGTAATTTTAGAGACCAGTTAAGCAGAGTAGAGTAGAAGATGGTATTGTTACTCCACTTAAGTTTTTCCAACATAATAGGGATACTAGAATTAGCTAGCCATCTTATTAAGTACTATCTGTATGTGGTGTTTGATTGTCTGATGTTTCATTGTCCAAAGTCACGAACATAGATTGTCGAGATGTTGTAACTATGTGAAAGAAAGGTTGAAGAGATGGACTGTGTGGGTATTGGTTTATATTGATTATAGAATTAACAGGTTAAACTATATCCATACATTTCCTGCGGATCAACAACCACAACAGCGAAACCAATGTTGAATATGAATCATGAAAACCCTTGAAGGTTATACTCTATCCAAACCATCGTTTCTTACTCTTTTCAGTTGGCGAGCACTGCATACGTGTAATACCGATAGCGCCAGCCCCTTGGCATATACTAGGATAAAAAGAAAATCGAAAGTAAAAGTATACATGAAATCTGGCAATGTAACCATCTTTTTGTGTGCAATGTTCATTATGTTAGGGGGTTTATAGATGAATGTTTAGTTTTTAAAGGGAGGCACTCCAGATTGGCGGTATCCCAGGATTATGACCTGCCAGGATCGCAGCATATACGTGTCAGCAACTAATTCATTATTCTTCCTTCAGATCTGTTGACTCATATACAGCGATCGCACACTTTTCATCCCCACCCCCGGGCCATGTAGGATTCGGTCACAAAAAGACAAATGTGCAATGCTTACTGGCCTACATATCTTCGCCAACCATTTGACAGAAGGCAAAATAAGAAGTTGAAGCAAGACATTTAGTGAAAATGTATTTTTCACTCAGGCCATTCCCCCCAACTTTCCTTAATCTCCTCCTACAGCTTTCCTGAATCTCCTCCTACAGCTTTCCTGAAAAGAAGGCAGTGACTATATTTTTGATCCCTGAACTAACAGCACTGGCCCTGGTTGTCCTACGGGCGAAGATATAATATAAATACATAAATATTTGCGTATTAATTTAGAAACAAAGAACATGTTTTGTTACCTGTTCGTCAATATTGGCTTTATCACCCTCCGACGAAGGAATCACAAGTGCCTGAATCAGGTCACTATAATTCATTTCTTGTATATCATCCACTGCTGGTAACAGTTTTGTTTTTTTACTTTGACGGCTGGATCGCCTTGATCTCTTAGATTCTTTCAGTAGTTTTGCATTGATTGCAGCTAATGCCTTTTTTTTCTTTGCCTTAAACATGGTCTTTCGGTTGATTGTCTTGGAGCTAGTGGACATTGCTGTTATGATAGTGTTTGTTTCTTCTGATGAAATGTCATCTTTTATATCTACATGTTCTACTTCTAACATATCCTCATCATCTTCTGAATATTCAGAATCTGAGCTTTCTTTATCATGATACTCTCGCTTCCTAGAATCATATTTGATGTGTTCTCCAGTCAACACATTCTTCTTTTTAATGAATTCTTTCAAAATACTCTTCGTAGAGTTAACGAGTTCATCTGTCGAAATGTCCCCAGTAGTATAAGGGGACTTGAATTTGTCTGCCGAAATGTCCCGACCGGTATAAATAGATTTAAGTTTTTCGTCTTTCGGAGTGCGATGACTGGAATAAGGAGATTTGCTTACATCCTCTTTCGGAGTGCGATGACTGGAATAAGGAGATTTGCTTACATCCTCTTTCGGAGTGCGAAGACTGGAAATAGAAGATTTGCTCTCATCTTCTTTCGGAGTGCGAAGACTGAAATAAGAAGATTTGCTTACATCTTCTTTCGGAGTGCGATGACTGGTATAAGGTGATTTGCTTACAGCATCTTTTGGAGTACCCAGATTGGATGTACCAGTTTCAGTTATTTTACTTTGCACAATATTCCTAGGAAATGAAGGTTTAACTCTTGCTTTCATGCGATCTTGTTGTTCATCTTGTGAATCAGTGCGGACAGCGTCTGATTTAGAAATATTGCTCGTTTGTTTAGCAGATTTAGTGCTTTTTTTCTCATTATCCTGTTTTAAATTAGCTGATTTTACCATTGTTTCCGAACTATCCGGCCTCACCCCATAAGATGTGATGCTTGTTGCCGAACTATCTTGTGTTATAGTAAGGGATTGTATGCTTGTTTCCGAACTGTCCTGCTTTAGTTTTCCTGAGCTGATGCTAGTTTTCGAAATATTTGTTTCCAGTTTACGTGATTTTATTGTTGTTTCCGAACCATAATGCCTTTGTTTAGATGATTCAACACTTGTTTCTGAACTATCCCGCTTTAGTTTAGGTGATTGGACACCTGTTTCTGAACTATCCTTTAGTTTAGATTTCCTTTTCTTCAAGTGATCTAGCTTTTGCTTAGATAATTCGCCACTTGTTTCAGAACTATCCAGCCTTGGTTTAGATGATTCCATGCTTGTTTCCAAAGTATCTTCCTTTTGTTTCGATTTCCTGTGACTTTTTGAGCCATCTGCCTGTTCCTTTGGTGTTTCGACACTTGCTTTCACTGTGTCCTCTTTTGGTTTAGTTTTTTTGTGCCTTTTCAAGGTATCCTCCCTTTGATTAGGTGATTCGACGCTTGTTTCCGAGCTATCCTGTCTGGGCTCAAATGGTTTTATGAGTGTTTCTGAAGCATCTTTCTTTGTTTTAGATATTTTTTGTATTTCCGATGTATCTTGCTTTTGCTTGGGTGACTCGACTCCTATTTCCAAATTGTCACGTTTTAATTTAGATGACTCGACGCTTGTTTCCAAACTATCGCTCTTCATTTCAGATTGCTTGCGTATTTTCAAATTATCGTGCTCCTGGCTTGTAGTGCTAATATCTGTTTGTGAAATTCGCAGGCTATCAGTAGATTTCATATTTGATGTTCGCATAACTTGTTTCTTTAAATCTGTAGGTTCAATTCTTGGTGTGGAGATATCTTGTTCCAAACTATCACGTTTAACAGATAATGTTCGCATAACTTGTTTCTCTAAATCTGTAGGTTCAATTCTTGGTGTGGAGATATCTTGTTCCAAACTATCACGTTTAACAGATGATGATGTAACTTGTTTCTCTACATCTGTAGGTTTAACTTTTAGCGATGAGATATCCTGTTCTATATCATCTCGTTTAACAGTTGTTGTTGGTGTACTATGTTTCTTTAAAGCTGGAGGTTTTGTTCTTGGTGTAGGGATATCTTGCACTAAAACATCAACTATAGTTTTTTGTTTCGTAAAATCTTGTCGAATTAAAGCATCCGAAATAAGTTTTGGTTTTCTACGTTCTTTCTTTACATCTTGAGTTTTTTTTCCGGTTCCCGAACTGTCCTTCTTTGCAAGCCAAGGCGTAATTGTTTCTTCAGACAAGGACTCTGTAACTTTTGAGACTGAGCTTAAATCGCTTGATATTTTACTATCTATTCTAGGTTCAGATGTTTTTCCTTTTTTTAAAGAATCCCTTTTAACATTTTCGCTTGGCCGTCGTGACTGTTCATCACTGTCATAGGGCTTAAATTTACTTCCACGTTTAGAAGCAGATTTATACTTGTCAAAAAAGTTCTTGGAATCAGAAACATTTTCATCACTTGATCCAGTCGGTTCTTCCTTCAGGGTAGAAGTTATTTCATTTTCATATTTTGTTTCTTGCTGTTTAATATGTTTTTCTAATTGTAACTCTTCCCCAGGTAAAAGCTTACTTCGTATTTCACTTCGTCTGGAAGCTTTTTGTTTCCACATGTCTAGTGATTGTTTCTTTGATTTTGAATAGAACTTGGAAAATACGAACAATCGTTCATCTTCAGTGCTGCCATCCTCACTCCCCATAATTGTACTTGGTTTACTGCTGCTTGAGAATAATTTATCTTTGGTGGCCTCTCGTTGTAGTATGGTCTGAAAAGATTTTTAAGTATAAATGTATGACTGAGAGAACGTCAGACTAATATATTCACTTTTCTATAGAAATTACACACATAGATTGCCGTTGTCACGTACCACAGCAGTATTGCTGCATTGAAAGTAAAGAATATCTTTTAAGTGACACCAGGCGAGTAGATGTAGGTGTAAACTATTTCCCTGTATTTCATACAAATAAAATATAGCATTTAGTCACAGAAATTGATAGCGTATTATATTTAGGACATAGCCATTAACCCTGTATATTTTGGCTGTAGTAATTTTTTGTTTTACATTTAGTACTGAGAAAAAAATGAGGGTAAGCAAGGCCGTAGACATGATTACCTTAAGGAGTTGGTTTTACCTAAACAAAAAGTCATTCGTCCGTTTTCTTGTGTAAATTTCCCTGTTTGATGGGAAATTTGAAGAACTTTTTGTCCAAAATTATAGTTAAGGGAGGGGCTTCTACCAACAATTTGGCTAAGTTCCTGCTACTAAAAGTCATGTTCAGATTTCCTGAGGGGATTTTAACATCCGAAACCCTCCCTTTATGTACTGGCCTGAGAGTAACCATCCCTTCTCTTTAGTAATTATTTCAAAGAAAAGAAATATCTTACGAAAACGATCAGCTTCTTAGACACCCGCTTCATTTATAAATCTCGCGTCGACCACCCTGTATAATACCACAGAGAAGATGAACCAAGTTTACAATTTTAATGTAAAGAATATCCATCATCTAGTGAGTTGTACATAGAGGGGCAAATTCTGTTCCGCGTATGAGTAGGAATGGTAAACGTTCATATAAATTATGATCATGTAGATAATGCCTGCCACTCTAGCAGAAGTAATGACATTGGTTCCATACCACCAGTTGAAATCATGAAAAAGAAACAAGGGAATTGGCCATACCTGCTACCAAGAGAAGAGTTTAAATATGAATTCTCATTAGACATAACTTATTTTTATAGCGTGAATATGATTCATAAGTGTTACGTATACATATCCTTTTAAGAAACATTTTAAAATTCCGAATTGTCTGATTTTCTGAGCACATTTGTTGAAATGTACAACAAACATGTTCAGTTCAATATTTACTACTCATTTATTGTTACAATTAACTATCTACATTGTCCTTTCACAACCGGTGTACTTATCAGAACTTTATTTGTTGATTCATATTCATAGTTATCACCCATTTGCTGCTAAACAATGGATAGTATTATTTCACCCCTAATCCATGTAGGAACTATGCCATCGAATAGTACTTTTAGAAACTATGCCACCTATTAGTCCATGGCGGAACTCTGTCCCTCACCAGATCGTGTTGGTATTTTCCCACCTACTAGTCCATTTTTGGACACTGTCGCCTACTAGTTTACGTCGATGCTATGTCATACATTAATTTATGCTGTTAGAGTGTCATCTTTCAACTATGCCACCCACTGACCTATGTTCGTATTATACTACACATAAGACAATGTTATATTTATGCCACGCACTAGTTCATCACGGAACAATGCTACTCACTAGTCCATGTTGGAACTAGACTACACATTATTACCTACTATTACAGTGTCATTGTTCAGCTATAAACCCTATTTCCCATGATAGAGTGTCATCTTTCGACTATACCAGTTATCTGTCCATGTTATTACAGCGGCAACTTTCAAATATGCCATCCACCGGCCCATGTTATTTGAGTGGTATGTTTCAAATATGCCACCCACTAGTTTAAGTTATTAGAGTTCCATCTTTCGATGTATACTTGTGATATATAAGTAGGAATAATAGAAAAAAAAGGCTTCTGTAAAAGGTTATAACATGCGGTAAATAATGAAAACAAAGGAAAAATGATTAAAATACAACTTCATAAAAAAGACTGATATATAGAAACGACGTTTCGACGACGAGACTTTCGTCAAGGTAAAGTGAAATAGAACTGAAAATATTTACATTTGAAGCATATGTACATCTATCTGTGTCTTGAAAAGGCAGGGAATACAACGGTGCACTGGAGATGATTTTCTTAACCCGCGTCATATAAGTTTGTTTCTATCGATTTCTTTCCTCCTGTAATCTATCTTTTGCAGGGTATGCCTCTGGCTTGGATCTGTTATGTCTGAGTAGAAATACTTTTTGGTGAGCGATGTCTGGTTGTGATGCTGTCGTTTCTTTGCAATCGAAGATGAGCATGTCATCAAGAATGGTAGTTTGGTTGGATTGTTTGTGGGTCATCAGATGGAGGAATGTCCTATACGGGTTCTGAAATACCTGATTTGTAATTGTATTACGTATTGAGGAGGTATGCAACATAGATATACTCTTATAAAGCTAAAGACATAATTTGCGGAGGGCCGTGATTGAGGTCCACATGTGTAGTATATTAGTAAGCAATGGTACTGGACAATGTAGAAGGTTGGGATCAACTTAGAAATTTGTTCCTGTCAGTCGCTTTTATTGACGGGTATTTCCTGCTTTGAAATTAGGCTTTGATGCAAGTCTGAAGGTATCCGATCTTTCTCAAGTGTAGTGGAAATGAGGATTTACGTCATGGGATGTGTGCATAGATAGGACTGCTGTGTTTATGTATCTATGAAATTTCTTAACATTCTGATGAAATTGATAGACAGAGAAGTTGACATCCTGAGATTTAGAAATCATCCAATCAAATCCAGGGTTAAGGAGAACAAATAAGAGACTCCGAAAGAATTCAAGGGTGTGCGTGTGGAGTGAGAGACAAAACATGAATGAAAAGACGTCTCGGGCAGTGAGCGCACGACCAGTAATTTTAGTCTTAAGAGAGTTTAGAGTTTGAGGTCTAGAGTCTAGAGAGTCACCACGTCGGTCTATTGGTTGCAGGTTAACGAGTTCACGAACGCCAGCATTAGACGATAACGGTCATACTGCCTAAGTCTTTAAAGAAACACTATCGAAGATAAGACGTCCATTTTAACCAAGTCCTGTCTGCAGACAGAACACACTTCAATGAGAGTAATGGATTCTCCCCTTCTAAATGCTACATTGTAGGGAACCCATACTCCCCTTGAACAACTTTTTGATACCTCGGAGGTAGTATACAGGGGAAGTAATCCTCAAAGTATCTCTCCAGGAGATGCACAATGCCCACCGAGAGGCTTGAAAGAACACCACGCGGGTTAAGTATAGAAGAAGTCCACCGACAAGGTTTCGAGCCCACGAAGAAGAGCAATACCAGACCCGTACCCAAGGTCACGTGAGTTTTAGCCTCGAACAATGATGAGCATGAGGCCTGTGGCGACGCTGGGCCAGACGGAGGGGATTTACACGAGCCTGTCAAACCAGCGGCCTTCGGAGGTGGAGAAAACGGATTATAAGTGGAAAGCTGAAGCAGTCCGTATGGATTCGGCGCCTGAGGAACCACACGGATGTATGTGATAACACGGACAAGAAAGAAAACGCATTAAATAACAAGACGGACGAGGAAGAAAATGCGTTAAATAACGACACAGGAGGAAGAAAGAAAATTCATCCTGACGACACAGACAAGGGATAATGCGTGTCAAGTGACGACATTGAGGAAGAAGAAGATACAGAACCCGAAACTCTAGACAGACCGTCCATGACAGGGACACCACATTGGGTTGGAGCCAACATTATAGAGGACACACACTTTTGAAACATGAGAACGGCGAGTCAGCGTCCGGTAACCAATGGGAACGAAGAGCAAATTCACCTTACTGCGATAGGAGAGGTAACCACCAGGCGTCGTGATGGAGAGCTTGTGAACCTTAGACAAACGGTTGGGTCTCTGAAAGTAAAGGCACTAACGGCGATGGAAGACCAGAAGACAACGGAAGATATGAAAATTGGACTACAGATAGAGGACTCTACGTTTATTAGAGGAATCAGAGAGGAAGGGTGAGCTGGATGGAGAAGAGATGAAACGTCTGTCTAGAAAAGCGCTGAGAGTAGAGGAGAAATGAAAATGATAAAACAGACAGTTTGAGGCGACATCAAGATAGTAAACACATGTCGAACCACTGAGTTATGGGGTCAGCAGACGGACCAGGACAACATAGTCGCGAGGTAAACAACGTGAGACATGCAGGCTTGAATGGATGAGTTCACACCTGGCGGACCATAAAATGAGCTCAGTTAGTTTAGCAGCGTAGCTCCTCGCAGAGCATCACATAACTGCTTAGCAGCATACCTTGAGGGCATGACTACAGTAACTCAAGTCATGAATTAACTTAGTTTACATAATACCTTGAGGGCATGACTACAGTAACTCAAGTCATGAATTAACTTAGTTTACATAATACCTTGAGGGCATGACTACAGTAACTCAAGTCATGAATTAACTTAGTTTACATAATACCTTGAGGGCATGACTACAGTAACTCAAGTCATGAATTAACTTAGTTTACATAATACCTTGAGGGCATGACTACAGTAACTCAAGTCATGAATTAACTTAGTTTACATAATACCTTGAGGGCATGACTACAGTAACTCAAGTCATGAATTAACTTAGTTTACATAATACCTTGAGGGCATGACTACAGTAACTCAAGTCATGAATTAACTTAGTTTACATAATACCTTGAGGGCATGACTACAGTAACTCAAGTCATGAATTAACTTAGTTTACATAATACCTTGAGGGCATGACTACAGTAACTCAAGTCATGAATTAACTTAGTTTACATAATACCTTGAGGGCATGACTACAGTAACTCAAGTCATGAATTAACTTAGTTTACATAATACCTTGAGGGCATGACTACAGTAACTCAAGTCATGAGTTAACTTAGTTTACATAATACCTTGAGGGCATGACTACAGTAACTCAAGTCATGAATTAACTTAGTTTACATAATACCTTGAGGGCATGACTACAGTAACTCAAGTCATGAATTAACTTAGTTTACATAATACCTTGAGGGCATGACTACAGTAACTCAAGTCATGAATTAACTTAGTTTACATAATACCTTGAGGGCATGACTACAGTAACTCAAGTCATGAATTAACTTAGTTTACATAATACCTTGAGGGCATGACTACAGTAACTCAAGTCATGAGTTAACTTAGTTTACATATGGGCTGGTGACAGTTAAGAAAAAGAAAACATATTCAGATGGATTTGAAAAAAAATGAGACTTTTAGAGAAACTAAAATTAATCCTTGGCAGAGTAGGCTATTATTAGAGAAAATGTGTACTGAGGCATTTCACTTATGATTGACTTTTATCGTTGTCTACGAGATAAGTCAAGATAACTCCGATTAAAGATGTAAATGTCTATATACAGTATTGCTCGGAGCCGTCGAAAGTTGAACAATTATCCATCTATACGATATAGGATGTTTACTCCCAAGTCCAGATATACAAAAATAGAAATGATGCAGACATAATAAAACGGACGTGAAATAGACAGAAGGAAGCAGGATAACTTTATGTGTGAATGAAGGTTATTAAGATAAAAAGATCTTAGGTTTCTAAATAGATGGTATATTTTACATTTTCTCAAACGCTAACGGAGTCCAATCAACTAAAGAGCACTAATTGACGGCTGTCAACTCAATATCATGGGAACAATATAGTGAGAGTCCCAGATGTGTAGTAAACAGAGTGCAGATGTTGACAGAATTCTTCGAGCCTTCTCGACATCAATATGTAAGTAACCGCACCTTTGCAAATAGTGTCCAGATAACATTGTAAGGTTACATGTAAAGTTCTATTCAATAATGAATGTCTTTTTAGGATTGAAGGAGAATATGTCTGTTTGTTTATCAATAACCATAGGAATTGCGAACGATTAGCTATTACCTCTTATGTGTTGTCAAGTACGTTTTCTGAGCTTTCTTTAATACCTAGGAGACTTAGCTTTCCTCTTAGTGCAATACTTACTGAAGGAGCCCTCTACTCAGAAGGGTTTATGTCGCGAGACGAGCAGCTAGTTTGCCTGGGTCAGCAAATATACATCTTTCCTCCGATGAGGTGCTTCGTATCCAACGAGTTATTACTTGTGTAGGAATATCATTCCATTAGCACCTTTTGTGTCCCTAGGTCCCAGACCTAATTTCTTGTGTTTGAGCCGTGTTGGGCAACGGCGACAGTCGAGTTGAGCTTGGACTGCAGTGTCATCAATGACTGTTTTCCCCTCTAAGTTGCCCATAGCGTCCAGAGTCCGAGTCTCAACACTACTTCAATCAAAATTGTAACAAAGTGCTCCCCGTTAATTGTTCAATGCTTGTCCTCTGTGGGATGAGGTTATTCAACGGATGTGGGATTCAACGCATTTTTTTATAATCAGGAGAGCATGTTCAAGTTTGCGTATCCAATAACTCAGTCATACTTTGAAAGGGGTCAATTGGGTTTGGGACATGTTGGCTTTTGTGTGTTCTCGAGCATGAACAGCACTTCCACCAGTCGGTCTCGTAATGGGTAATTGTAGCTTCGTTACCACTATATCGATTATATATACAACGCTGTCCTCTATCGCGTTATGCCTTTTCCCGATTTCAACATGTACTCATAAGATCACCATATCTTAGCGGGATCTACCCATACCGGGATATCGGCATTGGCCGCACCTCCAATGTTTCTACATTTTTGACTGACCGAAACGGAATGCACATATACCTTACGTTAGTGTGTGTCTACAGTGCTGCTACGCATGTTGCCGTCGAGGCCTCGGAAATATTGCTTGTCTCTTTGTAGGCAATTCTCATTCCATCTACAGCCTCCATATCCCCGGACACGAGCCTAAAAATGTTGACCAATAAGTCAGTAAGAGCTTCTGTCTTTCTGTTTCTAGTTGCATCACGGGAATGTACTTGTAGAATCATGGTTACCTGTAAGCTCTGGGTCCACACTAGAGCAATGCGAAACCCTTTACAGCCCAACCAAAGGTGTTATGAGTGCTTGTTATCATCAGCGCAGACCCAACAAGTTCATATGAACTCTCATCTCCATTTAAAAATTCTTGAGACTACCCATTTAAATAGATGTATTCGAGTGTGGAAGCTCACAGTTCCTGGTTCGATGTTGATTTATTCGAGTGTTGAAGCTCACAGTTCCTGGTTCGATGTTGATTTATTCGAGTGTTGAAGCTCACAGTTCCTGGTTCGATGTTGATTTATTCGAGTGTTGAAGCTCACAGTTCCTGGTTCGATGTTAGTTAGTTAGTTAGTCGTCGGATCATCATCACTGCAAACTGGACACATCCATAGTTGCTCCGATCTCTCCTTGAGTGTATCCGCCATCACACTTCTGCTGACAGTACCGGTCCTATGCTGGTTGACCATCATTCTTCTGCGCCCTCCAAAATGTTCACCTCTAGCAACACCGCATCTCCATCCCTGATCTTTAATCCTAGCCATTGAAAAGGAATCATCCTCCACATTAGTCTCACTCTCGCGTGTTATATCTCTTAAAGAGTTCAAAACGTCAGCGCGATCCATTGCCCCATCGCCCTTTGCCACAATCGCACACGATGCCAGTTGATCCGCTCTTTCATTGCCTCGAACGCCCACATGTCCCGGCACGAAAATAAATGTAACCGATTTCAAGCTCGCATTTCTCAAGGCCTCAATCCACTGTTCGCGAACGAGACCCACTTGTACCTACTTAATCATACTCATAGAATCACTCAAGATGCAGACCTGCGTTACTTTCTGTGTGCGTAGCCACTCAAATGCCTTGGTCACCGCCATAGTCTCCATGGTCATACTACTCGTAGTGACCGCAAAGGCACCACTTTCCTCCTTGATCGTTTTACCTGCGCACTGAGCTGTAAAGGCCCAAGCACTGCGAACATGCCTAATTACAGATCCATCAGTGTATATAATCACATCCCCCTCTTTGGTATTCTCACTGATTAAAGCATGCACTTCTTTCTCCACAGCTGTGGGACACCATTCTCTGCATTCCCTGCTAAGTGATATTACTACTCTCAAATATTACTACTTTCGAAATCTGTGGGTAGACCTATCCATTCCGCACCAGCTGCCACATCCTGTAATCGGCACACGCTTTGTATTACATCCTTAGCACGTCCCATCCACGACCTTCCTCTCTTGAGTCTGCTGCCTTTAACTTTCTGTATTTCGGAATGCAACGGGTGTTCCTTATCTGCATGTATTTGAAGGTACGCCCGTGCACGGCAATACTGTAATCTATGCTCAGCTGTTGGGCAGTCAAGTAGGTATCGCATAGCTCTTGTCGATGTGTCTCTTGTGCATCCCAGAATGATACGCATTGCTGCATTCTGGACTCTATCCAGTCTTTCGATCTGAGTTTGGCTAAGAGTCAGAATTGCCAGTGCATATTCCACCACAGCCACAACCAAACCCTGGTACAAAAGAAATAACAATCTGTGCTCACACTGCGCAGCAGCCATAACCTTCATTGCTGCTAAGCCTTTGCCTGCCCTTATGATAATGTGGTCAACATGTTCCCTGAAACTCAGGCTTCTGTCAAAAAACACACCCAGATATCTCATTGTGCTAGTTCTTTCTAAACCTTTCCCGGACAACGAAACTTGTGGCATGGGTGTCTTTACCATGTGATTGTTCAAGGAAAACCACGTCACGAATGCCTTAGACGGATTAACCATTACTCCTGTATCTCGACACCAATTTGTCAGTCTGTCCAGCTCCTTCTGTAGTTCCACGACGCACTCTTCTCGATTTCTGCCCTGTCTATACACCAGGATATCATCGGCATATGACATCGTTCTGCCAACACCTGTGATTTGATTGCCAGCGATATGTACTGTGTATACATTGAAAAGTACAGGAGATAGAGGCGATCCCTGTGGCAGGCCAGGGCTAATAACCGCTGGTGTAGATATCCAGTTACCACACTTAAGAACTACAACCCTGTGCATCAGGGCGGCGCCAACCCAACGCACGATAAAAGGATTAACTGCAAGATTTAACAGCTGGTGCATCAAGATATCCAAGGACACCCTATTGTACGCATCCTCAAGGTCTATTGCGACCGCACATGTCTCCATGCGCGAATCATACCCCTCAAAAACATCCTGCGCAAATATGGCTGCATTTTGCCATGTCTTCTTTCCTCGACGATATCCTCCTAACAATGTTGGTAAACACAAGCGTACACAAGCGTAGAACAGAGCTAGAAAAGATGTGTTATGAGGCTGACGTCATTGCATTGCAAGAAACACAGCTAGGTGAAAGTGGTAATATCAGGATAGCCGGATTTCAGTGTTTCTACAACAGGCGACATCTTGGACAGGCAATCTTAGTACGCGAGGGTTTTAGTGTATGCGAGGTTGATATGTCCAAGTGGGATAGTGACAATATCCAGTTACAGGCAGTGAGGGTCCAGAGGGTCCGGCACCCAATCATGATTGTAAATGTGTATGCCTGCAACACGAGCATTGATCTTCAGGGTTGGAAGATCCTAGGGGAGATAATGGAACAGGAAAAGCAGATACTCTTTTGTGGTGACTTCAATGCGAAAGGTACATCATGGGGCAATAGTGCTTCGAACAAACAGGACAGGGAAGAGAACTTGAGGAGGCCCTGACAGATACGGACCTGGTGTGCCTTAACGATGGCCGTATAACAAGGATGGCAAGCAGGGATGGTGATGATGATAGCGCTATCGACCTGGCATTGGTGTCATCAGCTTCTGTGGCTATCTGAAAATGGGACGTGCTGGGGCATCATGGCAGTGACCACCTCCCATGTGTTGTTCTCTTAAAAAATGACAAAAGTAAGCAGATAAGGCCAAAGGTAAGATCCTTTAAATATGATCGCAGAAGAGTGGATGTTGTGAGCAGAATTCGACAAGACAAATGTAAGGCTCAAGTAGTGGGAAATCTGGTGTGGGATAGGCCCCCCTGGTGGAACGAAGAGGTTCAAAGGGCATGGAGCGAGAAACGGAAAGCAGTATCACTATGGCAAAGGGCACGGAAACGTGTTGCGGCTCAGCCCATGGAGGTCGCACAATGGAAACGGAAGAAAGATATCTTAGTCCAAACATTCAAAGATATTGCAAAGTCAGCAAAGGCGTCAAAATGGGACGAATTTTGCAAAGAAATCACACGCGAAAAGTCACTAAAATTGTTCTGGCGGTTACACAAATCCATGAATGGTCTCACAAGCGTGACTATTGCCGATTTCCAGAGCGACGATACCGTCTGGCAGAAGACGGACGAGACAAAAGGTGCGGCATTGCTGGCACACTACACCGCACAAATTGGTCAGAGAAATGTGGAGGCATATCAAGAAATCAGGAAAACGCTCACAGACACGTGTAAGAACTTGAGCATGGAAAACCATATGCTAATCACAGTTGAAGAAATCAGGAAGGCACTGAAACGTACAAAAAATACAGCACCAGGGCCAGATGGCATTAGATACGATGACATTAGTCGAAGAACGGATAAGGAGTTGGGAGAGTTGGCGGACATGTTCAATAATAGCCTTCTAAAGGGCACAGTGAAAGAAGACTGGTTGCACAGCTATTTAGTTCCAGTACACAAACCTGGGAAGGACC
Organism: Meghimatium bilineatum; assembly: GCA_034231615.1. Lineage (NCBI taxonomy): Eukaryota > Metazoa > Mollusca > Gastropoda > Stylommatophora > Philomycidae > Meghimatium > Meghimatium bilineatum. The sequence goes on along the minus strand of CM067298.1, from coordinate 27,528,193 downwards.
ACACCAGGATACATGGCTACAGAATAATAACTATGCAGAATACGATTGGCAAGCTTTTGAAAAAAATTTCGGCCCGGAAGGTATCGTGTTATCTTGAAAGAAATAAGTGGTTCGATGTTGATTTATTCGAGTGTTGAAGCTCACAGTTCCTGGTTCGATGATGATTTATCAATTCCTTCATATATCTATTATGATTATCTTTGCGGGAGTACTAATCTTTACCCAAATTTGCCACAATCTTGTGATGATTCACACCGTTAGTAATTTTCTAAAGGAATGAAGGTCTTCGTGGCATTGATCAGTTCACACTATCTAGAGATGTACCTATTGACATTGTAGCCATGCTAGGCAGTCTATCAGCTCGCTTATTACTCCCATCTACGTTGAATCTGCGACAGCTTTGTAAAAGTGACCAGAAATTCAGATCAGCAAGAACAGTAGTAACTCATTTGACTGACTGTTAATTATAAGTGAATCTTCGTTGTTAAGTAGCACTGGTGCCTTTATGCCACTAAATAAATAGAGCGCCATTCCAGAGCATTTAGCATGGTCGTTTCGCCACAATGCTCCATACACCGGGACACATAAGTATTTCTCGTTGAATGCATTCCTATATTCATATCATTGTCAGTCTACTTTTCCATGAACAAATTTAATAAGACCAGCAGATCCGGTGACTTGACAATTATATTGCAGTTATCAAGCCAAATGTGTCGTTACTTGTAACTGGACATATAAATGGAATTTATATATATATATATCGCATGTTTCTGAATTATAACTATACAAGAAAAAGCAACTTCAACTAGCCTATCACATGAATATTGTGAATGTAAGGTGAGATGCCGTACCTGTAAAATTTGCTGCGCCAGGTCTGTTTCATTTGGCATGTAATTGCTTGTAGAAAAGTGCCTGGTAGCAGATTCAAACGTTTTAGAGCTTATGTCTGTGGACTTTGAGATTTCACTTTCTAAAATGTCTTTCCTGTTAAGATCTTTGATTTGATCATCACTGCTTTCGCTAGTTATTGATCCCTGTTTAGCCACAGTAAATGGAGAAATTTGAATAGATTAATCTTGATTCACAGTCAGCTTCATCTGAGGATAACTTTTATGGTTATAACAGTCGCGGTTGAAGACATGCATAATAACTCATATATTTGTATTCCCACCTGTGCAACGTTAGACATTGCCTCAATATATGTATATAGCACTCAGATAAATCAAACAAAGTTAATGTTTTATTATATACATATGTCTACTTAAATACACACACACAGACAAATACATATATTTGTCTGCGTATTCTCAAATCTTAAGATTAATTTACGCATACAAATGGAATTACATATATATATATATATATATAACCTGTTTCTAAATAATAACTATATTATAACTATATAATAAATATAAGATATATACATATGCACACATATAAATATAAATATATATACAGTAAAATCTTATATCGCGAGTAAGATTATTTGCGAGTGTTGTGAAAGGCGAGCACATATTTACAATAATGTTTACCTTGATCAACGAGCAATGCGTATAGATTTTATCCTCCTAAGACATCCTAATCAAAACTGAGAATGTCTCTCTCTCTCTCTCTCTCTCTCTCTCTCTCTTCAACGCTGAGGCATTAAATGAATAACACGTATAGTCAGCTTAGTACGAGAGCATACTTTATATCAGGAGCTCTCAACATTTTCAAAGGACGCATATTGAGCATGCGACAACCATAACATATGACTAAAACACTAAAATTAGCTAAAATTTGATTGTGAATATTGACCATACATCTGTCTTTATTGCACTATAGACATCGCTTCTCTCATTAATTTCCCCAATAATTCTGGATTAATTACTAACACTATTTCTTGTGTACATAAAGTTTAAATTGTAAATGAAACTCATGACCGTTAGTGTTCGCGGTCAGTTTTTAGGTCGTATGGCTTGTACACTACATCCAATACGAGAGCACCATTATGCTCAGTAACACCGGCTGGAGAACGGCTGCTGTATAGTATTATAAAGAAATGTTTGTGTACATGGAGCATTCTTAAATATTTGTTTTATTTAGAACTCACTTTTATTTAGTAACTTTACTGCAACAATTGCTCTGAGGAAAAAAAAAAGAATGGTGGGAAAAGGAGATCATCTTATAGGAAAACTAGTAAGGTGCGAATTAAATAGGAAGTCATCCAGACGTAAGATCGATGCATGCGAATTAAGTAGGAAGTCATACAGACGTAAGATCGATGCATGCGAGTGGCCACCATCGCAAAATTATGACGTCTATGTGACGATTTACATAGTATTAAAGAAGAACTTGTAGCTTATATGAGAGTAAAATCGAGGTAGGCATATGTACAATTGGTTAAGTAACATCACGAGATCGATAAGTTACAGCCTAGCAGAGTACACCACCAAGACACGAGACGGGATGCTGGAGGTCTGTTGAAGTCAACCCTCGCTGCGGAAACGGCACTTAATGATAATGATAATTAAGGAAGAAACAAAGGTTCACGTGGAACAAAATAACACCGGCCTGTAAAATACGTCCGAATCTGGAATGCACAGGTTTCCGTATAATGCATTAGTGGGGAATCGCAGCTGGCATAATACTTTTCTGTGATGTTTTTTTGTTGTGTTCTGTGTATGACAAGCGATGACTGTTTTATTAATGTGAATAAATGTTGTTAATAATATTATTTTGTTTAAAACAAGAACACAATCCCACACTTATTTTTCTCTATTACAGTTGCTATCAGTTAGGTGCAGATCACGATGAAGAGATAACATTAATGTTACTATGTATATATATATATTCATAATGTGTAGCAGAAGATTCACAGATAATAATGACGCAATAGTATCAGGAGAACACTTTTTTGTTCTTCCAATATGCAATGACAATACATTCCGCAAACCCGTGCGCGCCAGATTCTGACGCATTTGACTGGTCGGTATTATTTTGTTTCACATGAACGAAATAAGGTGCATGAAGCAGAAAAATGAGAGTATCAAAGCATCGGATGCGTGTTCTGGAAGATGTAGAAAATTCCTTCTCCTGTGTATAAAGGAAAAGTAACTAAAAGCAACAAGTAGGTAATATTGTAACAGATAACTTAATCTGTGAGAAGACAAATACATTTTACGCCGACCCCGCAAGTAAACTGTTAGGTAAATGGATAAAAGGAAAATTGCTTCAATGCGATCTTGGAATGGTTTGATAGCTTAATAGGAAAAGTCGTCGCACTATTTTAAGACATAATGACGCTGTGAGTTCGAACGATGCTCTCTATTCTGAATTCCAGAAGCAAATGCCATTGAAAATGTTCCTTGTTTAAAGTGGCACAAATAGAAATATTCCAGGGAGATACCAGATACATTGTCGTGATTCCGTTAGCGACATAAATGTCGTCCTACACAATCCTCATTCTCATGATCCTCTTTTCTTTCTCTCTCCTCACAAAAACTACAGTTAAAATGAATTAATGTATTAATTTATATCACATTTAAATAATACAAATATAAAAATATGTATTTTACAAGAATAATTTATGTATGAATATTTGTGGGTTATGGAACAAATCATCTGATCTTTCACTGTTAATTAATCATGGGGAAATTCGCATGCATAGTTTGATGTGCGAATACTTTTGACTATCAACACTTTTCCGGAATAAAGGATGTCGGAATCTAAGCGTTTGCTGTATAAATATATATTGGTTCAATCCTAGGAGTCGGACCTACATTTCACACATTTTAAGAAATCTGCGCAGATCCGTATTTTTTAGTTGGTTGCTGATCCAGCGGTCCATGAACTCATGCCCTTGACCCAATGCCATTGTGTGATATGTGCATGTGTTTGAGAGCTATTGTTTTGTTCCTTTATAATGTGTTCTATTTATCTGGCCTAGTAAATTGTACCGCTGTATTTTTAGTTACACAATGGCGGCCTTAATTGGGCTCACTATTATCATTATTACTTTGCAACTAGTGTTCCTAGAAGCAAAAAGGGACAAGGGGAACATGACGTATACAGTCTTGGTAAAGACATAACTATTAACCATCACCACAGTGCATAAAAATTGAGTAATTTCCGCCTGCCGCTGTATTCTCTTTGTGTCCTTACGCGAATTATTTATGGAGGATATTTGGAAAATGCAATAACGTGTTTCTTTTTAAAACCGTGTGTATTATTTTTGTGTGTGGAAATAAAGTGATGGTTACGAATGTAATGATGTAATTTTTGTTGGTGTATGTGATATATTAAATCAATTGTGAATTAACATTATCGACTAGGCCTAGAATGTCGGTGAAAACTTCCGATACATTCTATCCGGGATAGAATGCCGCTTACTAGGCATAAATTATTCCGCCACTAAACACTAGCTGCCAGACAAACGAAATCTGAATTTAGAGAAAAGATTACTCTTAAATTGGTGTAATTTCGAAAACTTTTGACGTATTATATCGGCGGCTGTACACTGGCACAACTGAACTTTAAGGAACGCGTTTTAGTTAGTTGTGGACACGTAGCGGTAACGGATGCTAATTAGGCCTACTTACATTTCCTCTGTTAAGCCTGTGAATAACATAACGTTTGTTTGTTAAACTCGCGATATTTTTGTTTGAAGAGGTATGGAGGTACAAAAAAACATTTTGCGCTTGTGAGTAAATAATAAACATCGTTTGATGTTCAGTTTGTAACGCCCACCGAATGTACATAGCGCTACCGAAGAAGGCAAATCTAACACTATGCACCGACTACAAAATCTAACACTATGCACCAACTACAAAATCTAACACTATGCACCAACTACAAAACCATTGCACTGATCAGCCATGCCACAAAAATACTACTTAGTATCGTCATGAAAAGACTACAGCATAAGCTGGGAGAAGAGTTAAATGAAGCACATGCAGGTTTCAGACAGGGCAGAGGCACCAGAGATCAAAATTTCAATATGCGCAACATCATAGAGAAATGCAGATAGTTTAATATCGACATCTACACATGCTTTACTGAATACATCAAAGTATTCGATTGTGTACAAATTAAAAGCCTTTGGAATATAATGAAATTTCCCGCTACACCTAATCTGCCTCATAAAAGCAGTATATCAAGACCAGCAAGCAGTCGTGAGAGTAAATAGTGAAACATCTGATTGATTCAGCGTGGAAAAAGGAGTTAAACAAGGATGTGTGCTATCACCATGTCTCTTCAATATTTATGCAGAGAACATAATAAGAAATGTATGAAATGACCAAAAGAGATAATGACCAACGTTGACACACTCAACAACGGAGGTAAAAGATATCAGAACTAAGATATGATGATGATACAACATTAATGACACACAGTCAAGCAGGTCTCCAAACTCATAAACTACATTAAAGAGCATAGTGAAAAACAAAATCAATTTCTGAATGTAAATATGACTACAATTAAGACAAGCGAAAAATCACTAGCAAGTTCTCAATCATTATCAACAACAGCGAATTAGAGTTAACAGTTTTGAATACCTTGGTTCTCTTATCGACAGTAACAACGATTGTTATGAAGAGGTCAGGAAGAGGTTGACTATCGCGTCAACGATGCTGATACAAAAGAAATAAATATGGTTGAGCTGCTGCAAACAACACAACGAACACTCCTAAGAGATTGCAAATAGTACTCACGTGGAAGACAGGTAATGACGTTCTACTGGATAACGACTGACACACTATCACTGTCGGTTGCCTACGTGAATTAATATATTTTGTATACATTAATTCACGTATGTATCCGACAGTGATAGTGTGTCAGTCGTTATCCAGTAGAACGTCATTACCAGTCTTCCACGTATTATTTTCATTTCGTTCTTATAGCAGTACTACCTTTTATTTAGAGATTGCACACTCCCGGTGGTAATCTATTGGTGTGAATTCTGGACAATCACCTACACGGTGAAAAATACAATAGCAGCATTTGAAACACATTATTACAAACAAAAAAAGCCTCAGAATAATATTGACCAAATAGATCACTAATGTAGCCATCCTAAGAGAAATTATTGTAAAAGAAAACTGACTAAACGGCCTTGTTCCTTCCAGAGAACTAAACTCCACTATTTTGGCCAGGACAACATAGACAAGACCATAGTTAAAGGGATGATGCCAGGGAGACGAACAAGAGGTATACGAAGAAGAAGGTGGACGCAAGACATCAAAGATCACTGAACATGACAGAAAAAAACAAGACTGGTTCAAGATCGACAGAAGTTTCGAAAGGCTGTAATGATTGCTGCATCCTGTTCAGGATGTGTTACTTAATGATGATGTTAACTTTGATACATTTCAGTTTCTACATATTAACTAAAAACAAACATCTCATTGATCGACCACCTACGGCCACATTCCTTCCCATAATATACTTCGCGCTCGTACTAACTAATCTATTCTGGACAAACGATAGACAGTGTAAATTTCTAGCTTGATACAAGTTGTGTACTGTGTGTGTCATGTGATGTATGTCCTATGCCGTATTTTTTGCTGAATGTAGTCATCTCAATGTTTAACGAAGAATTAAACGTCCAATCGATTAGAATTTAAGCATACAATAGAAACGCAGATATAAACAGTTTTATGCAATTCGCTCACAGACAGAAATATACTCGGCATCAGCAAATGGCAAAGAGAATGAATATTTAGCCTGTTAAAACACAGTAAACTTTACTCGTAATGAAAAATATATTCTAGACCTAGGTCTGTGGATCTTTTACAATTTTTTAATTTTTGTACCTCGGTCAGAGGTAAAAAGTAAACCATTTTGGTTTTTACCATTAACCAGCATTGCCGGATAACAGGAGAACTTTTAAGATTTTCTGCAAGCGCCACCCGAATTCAATTGAGCCAAAGTATATTGGCACAATGTTCACCCCTCTACATGCTCAATTCGCGAAACCTATGTGATACAGGAAAACATAGAGTTACGGGGTTGACCTTATATATATATATATATAGATACATGAACAAAAAAACCAGAACATATTGCTGTATATTTTTGGTCGCTCATCACAATTGATGATTATCAATTGTTACATCCAATATTTTGGGAGGAAAGGGATATTCATTGTTCCTGTGCAATCGCTGTGTTACCACATAATAAAAGATCTAAATGCACTTTCTCGCGGTGCACACTGGAAACATTACTTCGAATCTTTGCGAATCAATTTGATTAATGATTTAAGGATCATGTACTGGCAGTGTAGACTGAGATGGAATGAGAAATGATTGCACAGGACAAAATATTTTTCTGAATAGAATCTCTCGGCCTAATAGTCAAAACCCTGTCACAGTACAGTGCAAGATAACGACAGGTATGAACAGCTGGTGGCACCCTTGAGCAAGTCTGTGGAGAAGTAAAGAACGTCTGTTGAGTACATGTTAAAGCAGCACATAACTAGAGCGCAACGACATGTGCAAGAACTAATTAGAAAATTGAACCCATAACGAAAGCAAAGTTCATGTTCCAAAACAAGCTTTCTTCTGTCTTTCGTTAATAGGTTTTGAAGATACTGTAATAACCAGGTACGACATAAATGTGGGTAGAAATAAGCTTTGAGAAGGTCTTCACAATGTTGGTGACCGAAACCTCGGCTAAAATGGAGAATGAACAATAGTTCAATTTTCTTTTGGTTAATTTTCTATAACAGAACCTAGCTCACAATCGAGATAATGGATATATGGACACCCGTGGATACGGAGTCATTGCACGTCTAATTACATGAGACAAGTTCACCAACAGCGGAACATCTCGTACGACATATACGTAATCGACCCAAGCCCAATTTTATGCGTAACGTCTCTTCGGAGACTGCCACCTAGGGACATGTATTGCCTATAAAGTTCTAGAGCAGAGTGGGTGACACATTCATGGCGTAGATCTGATACACATTCGTTGTCAAAGACAGATGGGAAGGTTATTATAGGCTAGGGAAACTCAACTGAAACACAAGCATCCAGAAAACGGGTATGATAGGCCTGCATGGTGCAAATCAAACGTTAGCACAACCGACGATTTCATGTACGTTATCATAGCGCGAATGAATATGACATCCATTATATGAAAATAACTAAGAGGTATATATATATATCCTTGTCTATGAGACTAAATATGTCTTAGGACAAACTAGACAAGAGATGATCACTTTAGGTGTTTTATCTGTTCCTTTCTGTCAAGCTAATCTCCATTATTGAACTGCTGCATTGATCCTTTTTTGTTCAGTGACATTCCGCGCATTTGTTTAATAGCAGTGCGTCGTTTAGCATCATTTGTTCAGCATCTTATTATGTATCACAGTCTATGTCAGTCTTTGATTAAAGTCTTTAACAAGTGCCCAATGTTGGAATTCATGTTTGGCTAGCTTGACAACTTATGCTCTTCTGTGTATTACTACACAAGAGTATATTTAGTACGTGGTGATTTCCTGTACATTAATAGGTATAACCTGCCCAATGAATTTGCGACTACATGAGAGCAGTATCGATACTAGGGATATCATCTCTGTCAAGGACAGGGATATCCAAAATATTGTTATTGATATTCTACGTATCTGAAAACTGACTAATATTCAATGAACATTTTAAAACTTCATCGACTATTTTCTGTCATGTGATGATTACTTTTTAAGTTGATTTCCTAGCGATATTAAAGCAACGTCAGACGAACAAGATACGGGACAACAGGAATATAGTACGGCACCGTTCTTTCATGCTTATGTCATAACAAAGCACATGTCAGCATCGATGTGTGTACTTTGTTGAAAGCTGGAAAACATAGTTTATATGTATATAGTAAAGAAATAAGATTGCACAAATGGGTATCTCAACATTAAATCATAAGGAACAATAAAACTGAGAAATGATGACATTTATCAGACATATATGACAGAGCAGAGATGATGAAATACATCTTGATTAGGAAGAACAGATTGCCTGCTCTGCAAATGTTTAGTTTGTATCTACCGAGTTATCAATCAAAACTTTTAAGATTAGAAATACGATATGTAACCCAATGTAACATTCTTGACACTATGATAACACGAGGCGTCATCCACTGTAACATTTCTGACGCTATGATAAGACAATACGTCACCCAATGTAACATTCTTGACGCTATCATAATACGCCACGCGATGTAAAATACTCGACGCTATGATAACACGATGCCTTATCCATTGTACCATTGTTGATACTATGATAAGATGATACACCATGAACTGTAACATTGTTGACGCTATGATAAGATGATACGTCATTCATTTTTAACATTTTTGACGCTATTATAAGACTATACGTCATCTACTGCAATTTTTTTGACGCTATGATAAGGCAATAAATGATTCACTGTAACATTGTTGACGTTATGATAAAATAATAAATGATTCACTGTAACATTGTTGACGTTATGATAAGACAATAAATGATTCACTGTAACATTGTTGACGCTATGATAAGACAATAAATGATTCACTGTAACATTGTTGACGCTATGATAAGACAATAAATGATTCACTGTAACATTGTTGACGCTATCATATCACGAAACCTCATCCACTGTATCCTTGTAATATTGAAGCCAACATTCTATTAGTTATTTAATTTCATAATTCAAATGCAAATTTATCGCATTTCACTTAGGTCAATGACCTCTACCTGAAGATGTTCGTTGATTGTGCGAATTAGCCTAATATTCCAAGTAAGGGTCTGTAGTATCGTAGCTGCTCTTATCGCAAAAGAACAGTTTCTCAGCAAAGTTCTCAGCAAAGGTCTTACCTTCATCCCGCTCCGCACCAGCTGTGATCGCTATTCCTTGGAATGTGATGTCAATCGATTTCACTGTATTCTTCATCTTAAACAACACTTTTATTACCACCCTTTTTCCTCTGAACCGGTTTCACTTGATCACCCTTTCTCCTCTTACCATCATCACAAACATGATTGGATCCCCCCCCCCTTCTTCTCCTGAAACCAAAACACTTGATGCCTACATTGACGTTACCCTTCATGCTATATACAACAGTTACGTTTTCCTTAACTACGTCGCTCTAATCTCACTAGATCAGAGTCACGGGCGCTCTCCAAACTTCGCTCACGTGATGACATCGTGATTAAACCGGCTGATAAGGGTGGCACTGTAGTTGTGTGGCAGAAGGACCTATATATCAAAGAAGCCACGCCCCAGTTAGAGGACTTGGATTTCTATCGTCCCTGTGCCAAGGATCCAATTTTAGCACATAATGATAAAGTGGACAAAACTCTTAAACAACTTATTAACAGCAATCAACTCCCCATTAGTGCCCTCAAACTTCGGATTATTAAAAGCAATCTGGGCTCTCCTGCTCTGTATTTACTACCTAAAATACATAAACCATCTGACCCAGGTAGACCAATTGTTTCCGCCTGTTCTTGTCCAACTGAATTAATTTCTGATTTCTTAGACAGTCTCTTCCAACCTCTTGTCGCATCTCTTCCATCTTACCTTAAGGACACTAACCATGCTCTATCCATCTTTTCTTCTATTGCTCTCGATCCTCTACACACCTATCACATATTCCTTCTTGATGTTGTTTCCCTCTACACACCTATCACATATTTCTTCTAGATGTTGTTTCCCTCTACACACCTATCACATATTCCTTCTAGATGTTGTTTCCCTCTATACATGTATTCCTCATAATGATGGGCTTCTGGCGTTACAGTTCTTTCTTAATATCAATCCGCATAAGTCTATTGCTACTGCCGCTATTCTTCGACTGGCAGAATTAGTTCTCACCTTGAATTCTTTTGAATTCAATGGACACTTTTTTGATCAAATTAGCGGTGTAGCGATGGGTACTAAAATGGGACCTAGTTATGCCTGCCTATTTATGGGTCACCTTGAACATCTTATCTTTACCACATTTCAGGGCCCTTTCCCTTCCATATTCCATCGCTACATAGACGATGGGTTTGGGGTTACTGATATTTCTCTTGATAACCTCAACCTTTTCATTGACTTTGTGAGTGGTTTCCATCCAGCTATTAAATTTACTTCTCTTATTTCATCCACCTCTGTGAACTTCCTTGACATTTGTGTTTCCATAGGATCCACATCCCTTACCACTTCTGTACATTATTAGCCAAAGGTCTCTCATAGTTTTCTTCTTTATACATCATCTCACCCAAGGTCTTGTCGTCATGCCCTCCCTTTCTCTCAGCTGCTTCGTCTTCGTCGTCTCTGTCAAGACGATGTAGATTTTCAGGTTCAATCTCTTAAGATGCTGGATTTTTTTCGCCATCGCTTATACTTTGAGGATATCCTGTCATCAGCTTTACAACGTGTTCTTACTATTTCCCGCTCAGTGGCCCTCGTACCATCTATTAAACATACCTCTGATCGCCCAATACTGACTATCACTTTTCATCCTCATAATATGCCGGCACTACGTATCCTATTACGACATTTCTCTATCCTCCAGTTAGATCCCATCTCCAGTCCTGCATTTCCCTCTCTTCCACTAGTCGCTTTTCGGAGAGACAGAAACCTTCGGGATCTCTTAGTTCATTCTCGTCTGCGCACTTCTGCAGGTCAACTAGGAACTGTCCCTTGTCATCGAAATTGTTTGACTTGCCCTTTTGTTATTCTCACTCCCATGTTACAGTTTCCTAAATCACACTTTGATATTCAGGATTCTTTTTCATGTTTGTCCCGTAATTTAATATACTCTATCATATGTAAGCGCTGTGATATGAAGTATATTGGTGAGACTGGTAGACGTTTAGCAGATAGATTCGCCGAACATTTGAGAGATATCACGAATCATCGTGACTCCCCAGTGGCTAATCATTTTAACAGCCCGTCACATCATGGTAGCTCTGATGTGTCTGTAACCGGTTTGTTACGTTGTTATACCGGTGACCGGCAACGTCAGTCCTTGAAATATCGTCTCATTTGTCATTTGGGAGTCTTGCAACCACACGGAATGAACATTAATCACCGTTTTGTTTGAGTTACCCACCTTTTCTTTATACCCTCTACTCCCGTATTGCACTGATTCTTGTAATTATTTGTCTTTGTACACTTTCGTGAGTAATTATTTTTGTGTTTGCCGTACTTCTATATATTTCCTTTATGTCTTCTTTCTTTTGTGTATGTCAATATGCGATTATTTTGTACTCTGCCATTCTGTTATTGTTAAATCATTTACATATTTAGATTTTGATTTCCTCGTTGTTATTGCAGTTGTCTCTTCGATGGGTGCCCACACATGTATAGTTATTTGTATATGCATTTTGTTTTACATGGTTCTATGTATCCACACAATTACTTTGGGCCACACATTTGTATGTATACATATGCAGTTGTTATAGCATTATCTTTATGTGAACGAGCGTTTATATTTACATTAATATATGTATATGTTTCTATGTGTACGAATGTTCATGTTATTGTTATTGTTTTTATTTATGTGAGAAATTGTTTATGTGGATGCATGTTCATATGTATGTATGTATGTATATATATATATATATATATATATATATATATATATATGTATATTTATGTGAGCGCTTGTTTATGTTAATGCACGTATCTCCATTTTGTGTCAATATGTATGCCTATTCTGGTGTGAGCCCTTTCCTATGTGTGGATACATTTACATGCCTGTGCATTTTGTGTGGGTATCCTTCACACATCTGTGTCCATTTTGTTATATATTTATTTCTTAACTTTTGGTGTTGTATACATTTCTATGTATGTTTAGGTTTGGTTTTATATATATGTTTACTTCTATATTTGGTTTCACATTCATTCCATGCGTTTTCAAATGATGATTCTTCTTGTATCCTTCCTTCCCCAAACCCACTCACCCCACCACCACACAACCTCATCATTACTCATCTATCATTATCATATGCCATTCTGGTTGGCGTAGGTGACCATGGTTCTCTGTTCACGGTATTGTTATCAGGATCGTTGTTTCCAAGCCTTGCTAGGTTGTCACACGAATATTTTCTCACGTCCCAATCTGTCTCTGTTCCCTTCAGTCTTGCCTGTTGTGACTATGTTCTTAAAACCTGCCTGTCTGATAAAGTGACAAAAGGGGTATTTTTCTTATCTTTTTCTTTTATTATTCTTGCACTCATCTATAGTGCCTCTAATTTCCCACTTTCGGTTTGTTTATAATGAATGCACGCATTTTCTCTTTTACTAGATGCGTTGCCATCCCTGCGCTATGGAGACGCGGCTTGATGAAATCTAGTCATCTATTTTGTTTTTTATTTTGTTGTTTTCTGTTGTTTGTCTCTTGAAAAAGGTTCAATTTGAGCCGATACGTGGAGAATTGTCCTGTTTAGTTTTATTGTATGTTTTTTTATATATACTTTTTTAATATATTTTTATTAATAGGCAAGGTAAGTGTTTTAGTAACCTGTTTAATTCATTTTGCTTGACTATCTTATCGCAAAACACACTTGTTTTAATGATCATTAAATGCCGTCTACACAACTAAGGCTGGCTGCAACGGACCTCCAACATGATATGCCTCTTGCCTTGATGGTGCGCTCTGCTAGACTGTAACATGTCCACCTCGAGATATTTCTCTCCAAATATAAACACGACATAAGTGTTACTATGTATTGAACCTTTTATCATTTGAGTGTCTGGTTGACAAAGAAACTTACGCTGGCATAACTGGATATAGGCCTCTGTAGTGGTTTTGAATAAACTGCTGTTAGTTTTAAAATACCCATTTGTTGTCGGAACGAGAATATGGGGAATTAAACAAATACGCGAAAGCACGCACGCACACACACACGCACACATGCAAATATGATACAAATGCAATGTTGAATTTACAATTGCATAGATGTTTCAACTCACAGTAAAATCGTTTTTTTTAAAATTACTTACTGTAATGACACAGAACAAGTAAACCCTTACCTCTTCTAGTGGTTCAGTCTTAGTAATTGAATTAACTCCTGAAAGCGTCCGTTGGGAATATATGTCGATATTAGATGCCGCTTCAAAGATTTTAGAACGGTGTACAGTCGAAATGATTTCTGGTGTGCTTGACGAGGATGATGCATCTTTTACAGCAGCCTTTTTAAATACTTTGTCACTTTTGATTTTTCCTTTGTGTGACTTTTTGACTGGTTTAACGAATGACGTTCTGCGCGTATTTTCACGGAATGTTGCTTCCTTTGATTCTCTACGACTTGAAAGTGGTTCTGATGACATTCAGAGTAACACAATTGTGTGAATTACATTTTGCTTTTAGTGTCTTGTACCTTCTTCTCCCACCTGTCACTTCAAAGGGAAGCGCAAGTTTTCAAAATAAATCTTCCATCGTTCTTTCTGCCTTTAGCAGTTAGCCCCTCGCATTCTTACGATATCTCATGATAATTAAGACCTTTATCTCCTACTAACTACGGCCTCTAAAGAACAATGAGATAAGCTTGTGTTTTTGTTTTCTTTAGTGACTATCGGGCACAAGCAGTGATTGCTCCCAGTCAACAGCAATCGACTCATTGACTATCATACTAAGAAGTCGATACCTTATTCAATTACATGCATTACTTGTTTACGAATTGGTGTCCTACTTGCTCATCTTAAATTAGTTTCTAACTCTCTTGATCATATTCTGTAGTTCTATCTTTTCATCATTCACTTAGCTCGCAGACAACAATGACATGTTTTGCTGTGTAATTGTTTTATTTGTTTGTTCTGTCATATCAGTCACATTCCGGATTTCTAATCTATATTTATCCATATACCTACCTACTTACTATTCAATGTTAATCTATATACCTACCTGCATACTATTATATATTAATCTATATACTTACCTACCTAATAATCTATATTAATCTATATACCTACCTGCATACTATTCTATATTAATCTATATACCTACCTGCATATTATTCTATATTAATGTATATACCTACCTGCATACTATTCTATATTAATCTATATACTTACCTACCTAATAATCTATATTAATCTATATACCTACCTACATAATAATCTATATTAATCTATATACTTACCTATCTAATAATCTATATTAATCTATATACCTACCTACCCACTATTCTATGTTATTCTATATACCTACCTGCTGACTAATCTATGTTAATCTGTATACATACCAACATACTATTCTATATTAATCTATATACCTACCTGTCGATTATTCTATACCAATCTATATACTTATATACATACATTACATACATACATACCATTCTATATTAATCTATATACCTACCTACCTACTATTCTATATTAATATATGTACCTACCTACCTACTATTCTGTCCATACGTCCGACCGTCAATCTATGTGTCTCTCTGTATGTATGTCTGTCTAAGAAATGAAATTCGGCAGCTATTTAATCGACTGAGCATCTCTATTCGGGATTGCTTTGCTCACCCCCCCCCCCCCCCAATAGCATAGGGAAGGGGCTAGAAAAGGTGCCCTAAACTAGCCTGGCTAATTTGACCTGACCAGTACATCGCAGCTGGCAGGTGTTCAACCATTGCGGTTGAAACACACAAAGAGATTATTAAATTATATTATTAAAACTCTGTTAGTAGGAACGTGGAATTGTACACTCACAGATACAATGTCTGCAAGTACAACATACCAGAGAGAAGAACAGCGCTCGATGAAACAGAATTTACCACATACAAACTTGGCATTGTCGCACTGAGTAAGACGAAATTACTAGATGAAGGTCAGGTAACAGAGAGAGAGAGAGAGAGAGAGAGAGAGAGAAGGAGGGTACTAATTATTGGGAGTAGTCGCAACAGCTCAGAGCGACGGGAATTAGAAGTTGCATTTGCAGTTTGATCTAACCTTGTACAAATCCCCCCTCCCCATGTCTTCTCCGGAGATTAAGCGACCGTCTCATGACACTGCGCATACAAATGGGAAAGACGTTTACCTCTAATTAACAACTATGCTCAGACAATGCCAAATAAAGAGGAAGAAAACTCAATTCTATGAGAAGCTTGACGCAGTGATCTCATCTACGTCAAAATTCGATAAACTTGTTGTTCTGTGTTATTTCAACACAAGAGTTGGAAATAATCACCAGGCTGGAATAGAATCACGTGAAAGCATGGAATCGGTAAATGCAACAGCAATTACTGGACACTGTTCCATTCGTTATCTCACTTTCACCAACTCATTCTTTCGAATGTACAAGAAGTCGCGAGCCGCGTAGCGCAGTGGTTAGTGCACTGGCTTCGCATATGAATGGTCTTGGGTTCATTTCCCAGATGTGGCGAAAATTTTTCTCAGATCGCAAAGGTTCCTGATTCGATCTAAATGGGTACCGGATTATGCTGGGAATTAAAGACTGCGATGGAGAGGAGATGGCTACCGCCCTCATTTGCAGAGCCTCTGAAATATTAGATAGCTAACATCTCACACCCCTACGGCATTAATAAATGCTATGGGTTACTTTATTTTTTTTTACACAAGAAGTCATCATGGACGAATCCACGTCTAAACAGTAGCACCTGATAAACTATCTCATCACCATGACAAGGGTAAAAGATCTAAGCTAAACATAAGCCATGTGTGGAGCAGGATGCTGATAGTGTCCACATTCAACTTTCATATCATATGTCAGAAACGACCACAGCGATTTACAGTAGTAAATTGTTTGGACTGTTAAATTTAAAAGAAATCTCAGTAAAAAAACCAGCATCTTCCAGGACATGGACACAAAACTAAAATACTTGAACTTTTCAGATGTTAATGCAGAAGATTGTTGGGGTTTTTTCTTAAACATCCTTTATCATTCAACTAAAGTACGTCTAGGTTTGAAGATGAACAAAAGCCAAGACTGTATCGATGGCAATGGCATAGAAATTAACACTCGTCTAGAGGAAAAGAACACTTTCTTCAATGTGATCACTCTTCACCTTCAAAATATGTAATATACATTAGAGCCCGCCGCACTTGCTAAAGGAAAGTAAAGGGAGACGCAAGATAGGTTTTTGCAACAAAAAATAAAGAGATCAAGAATTTCGCGGGCAGGATGGACTACAAACGATTCTACGAGGCATTGAGAACAATATACGGCCCAATTTTCTGCAGGATCACCCCCTTGCTTAGCGCAGAAGAAACAGCTCTGCTTACTAAAAAAACCCAAATCTTAAACCGATGGACACAACATTTCCAAGCTCTTTTAAATAAGCCATCCGTCAATCTTTAGAGCGCCCGTGTGTTGCCGGGGCCCAAAAAGGGGAGCAAAGAATGGCAACACTGTTTACCTTCCATGCATGTCGTAAAAGGCAACTAATGAGGTTATGGGATGGAGTTGGCTGTCCCATCCCATATATGGTCAGTGATCCAAAGCCATGCTGAAGTCGGATGTGTAGGGCCGAAAAGCGCAGCTATCGCAACAATGCTGTAAACCATGACACAACGCATTCCGTTCTCTAGACTACATCCTGCTAATCTGCAGGAGTTTGAGAGCGAACGCAGAAGAAGAAGAAGAATCTATAGAGAACACGAAGCAATATACCGCATGCCACAATACAACATAAGGAAGCGATTGACATACCACCAACAAATGAAGTAAAGTATGAAATAGGCAAAATTTTACAAGAAAAAGCTCTCGGTACGGATGTTATTCCAGCAGACATCTACAAGATAGGTATGATGTGAGGTGCTCGTTCAGCAGCTTACCAAGATCCTTTAACGTGCTGGAGCTCAGCAGCCCTGCCTCAAAACATCATAATTCCTCAATTTTCCACCTATATAAAGGCAAGGCAAATAAACATTCTTGTGACAACCACCGAGAGATATCGTTGATACCTATAGCTGGTATAATATTAGCTCGTGTAATGCTGAACAGACTTATACAGATACAGTTGAGCTTCTGCCTGAAAATCAGTGCGGATTTCGTTTAGGTCGCGGGTGAGTGGACATGATCTTTGCTGCTCGTCAACTCCAAGAGAAAATCTATGAGTAGTAAAGGGAATTTTCACATTTGTAGACCTCACATACACATTTGACACTCAGAACAGATATGGGCCGTGGAAACTGCTTGCCAAATTTGGCTACTCCCCAAATTATCATCATAGTGCGACCGTTCCATGACGACATGATGGTCGTTGTTATAAGTAATGAAGTATAATCACCAGCATTTCCTGTAACAAGTGGGGTCAAGCAAGGATGCTTTCTTGCTATAACACTGTTGAGCCTGATGTTTCCCGCCATGCTGACAGCAATTCGATTGTGTACAACATCACATACTTTGTAATATCATAAAAAACATGGGTTTCCCGTTACACGTTATACGTTTCATAAAAACATTATATCAAGATCAGGAAGCAGCCGTGAAAGTAAATAGTGAAACATCTGATTGGTTGAGAGTGGAATAAATGAGTCAGACAAGGATGTGTACTATCAACATATCTCTTCAACATTTTTGCAGAGAAAATAATGAGGGACGTAAGAGATGACCAACAAAAAAAATAACTTTGACACACTCAACATCGGAGGTCACTAGATACGAGAACTAAGATATACTGTTGATACAACATTATTGGCACACAGTCAAGCAAGTCTCCAACACTCATAAACTCCATTAAAGAACATGGTAAAAAAAAACAACCTATGTCTGAATGGAACTAAGACCAAAATTATGACAAACGAAAAACCACTAGCAAGTTCTCAATCAGTATCAAATACAGTGAATTAGAAAGAGTCGACCGTTTTGAATACCTTGGTTTGCTTATCAATAGTAACGTTGATTGCTATGAAGAAGTCAGAAGAAGGTTGGCTATCGAGTAAAAGAAGCTGATACAAATGAAAAACATATGGCTGAGCTGCTGAAAAACAACAAAACTAACATTCCTAAGAGCTTGCTTATTCTCAGTGGCAATATGTGGGTGTGAATCCTGGACAATCACGAACAAAGTGAAAAACAAAGTAACAGAATTTGAAACAAAATGCTGCCAAAAAAGATCACCAATGTAGCCATCCTGAGAGAAATGTATGTAAAAGTAATCTGGCTAAACAGCATGGTTATTTCCAGAAAACTACAATATTTTGTCAACTTCAATCGCCATAACAGGTTAGAGAAGATCATAATGGAGGGGATGTTGCAAGGTCGACGAACAAGAGGTTGACCAAGAAGAAGATTGACGCAAGACATAAACGACTGCCTGAACATAACAGTAACAGAAGCAGGAAGATTGGATCACGATCGATAGAAGTTTCGAAAGGCTGTGATGACTACTACATCCTGCTCAGGATATGCTTGCTACCTGATGATGAATATTTGGTAACATTGTAGATATATGTAAACAAATGGAAATAGAAGCTGTGACTGCGGCATAGCACTCAATTGGTGACTAAGATACTCAACTCACGCAGTGATGTTCTCGGACTCCTAAAGCATGTTGTTTAATATAGAAATATTAGTGTTATAAAACATGTCACAATACTTATCAATTCTGTCGTCCAAGGCACTACATGGAAACACTGCATTGGTCGTGCACAGATCATAGCCAACTAATGTGCAGACTCATTGGGGGGGGGGCACTTCTGTGGTTTATAGCACATTATTGAAGAGACACACATCCGACCTAATGTGGGCAGTGATTGATTTACTACAGAGTGAAGAAGACGACTCGAGGTGATAGCGCGCAAACTCAAAGAATGACAGAAATGGGAATGACCAGGGGTGAGTGAAGAAAGTATGCCTTCTTTGGAATGATCCAAAGATCTCGTAATCAATATCTGACCGAGAATTTCAGTTTGCATACTCTTGGATGGCTGCTGAAAAGGAGAGCTGAGTAATTATGGAAATGCCCCTTGTACCATGATGCTATTTTGTAATCACGATTTCATTTATGTAGAAGATAAGACATATATTTGCTCTGAAACAAACTTGCAGGTTGCCAGGAACAATTTTTTTTGAAACAGCGAAATTATGTGATTTTGTTGACTTAAAGCGTGTAACGAGATACAGTTCAGTTTCTGAAATTGTTTAGCAGTGTACAGTTGAAGCTTGAAGGAACAGGGTTCGAAAAATATAACAAAAGAACAGCTTACAAACACATGTATATATCGCACAATGGTATTGGGTCAAAAGGCATGAATCCATGGAGCGCTGGATCAGCCTCCAACCAGCCAGGCTTGAAGGAGAAACGTCGCATGAATCCATGGAGCGCTGGATCAGCAACCAACCAACCATGCTTGAAGAAGAAACGTCGAAAAAATTAAATCTTTAATTGATAACAGAAAAAAATAATCTAGGAATGTTTTACTACACTTATCCAATGATTAAGAATAGAAGTTTCGAGGAATTTTTGCGATAATGTATTCAATCTCTATAATGACGGGTTAGGAATCGTATTATTATTTTATTATTATTATTAATATTATTATTATTATTATATTTAAGCCTACTCACGTTCAAGTGTACAGGAAAATTGCTCAATCTCGCTATGTGTGGGGGATATGATAACTTCTAGATATTTATCACATCCCTCAGTACTCAACATATCTAATGGAGGCAACTTTCGAGGAAGCCAAGACATTCTTAAAATTTTCCAGACAATGACACGCCAGATGAACTTAATTTCCATCAAGAGTCAATGCAATATCAATTGACACTTAAAGATAAAATAAGACGTTCTTATTGTCAAATTGGCGTGACAGTCTCTCATGTCAAAATGTCGTCTCTGAGAGACCAAGCTTGACGTAACACTCACCAAGCACTAAAGAAAACAAAATGTTGTTAATTCGGAAAATCCCCCAAAATATGTGCACCAATTTGGTGTCATTTTGTGCACGTAATTTTCTGTCAGTGATGTCAGGGCGCAAAACAGGAGCAAAGAATAGAACAATTGTGAGCTTCCATAAGTGTCGTTAATGTAACTAAGAAGGGTTAGGCATGGAAGGATTTGTACTGTCCTGCGGTAGCTCAAAGTGATCTAATTGTTATGATGAAATGTCGGGTCAAAAATTCGCACAAGCTATAAGCATTGACACAACTATATGTGTTTCTCGTGAGTAGCCCATTCTAAAAGGCAGAAGTTTGAGAGACCAGATACGAAAAATAAGAAGAAATCAAAGTATACAATTAAAATATGTAAATAGCATAGTTTTCAAGACGACTGCTTCCAATCTATTATGAGTCGTGCCCCCAACAAAGTTGCATTGCGAAGCCCTTTTGTAAAAGAAAAATTACCCGCGACCCAATTTTATAGAAACAAAGTGACACATGAATCCATTTTAGAGAAGCGAAATGACTTGTTATCCCATTTTAGAGAAACAATGTGTTTGACGACCACAATTTACAGAGATAATTTTATCCGCGAATGTTTTCTTAGCTCACTAAGTTTAAAAATTCACGGTTAAGCTTTCGCTAAAGCCAACCTCATATGGTTCTGTTCATTGAATCTGTGTCCCTGTTCTGGTATGCAAATAAAGAAGTGTTTTAAATCCACTAACACAAAAAATATAAAGAAGCGAATGGAACTAGACTCGATCGACAGCTGCTTTAAACTCAATGTTGATATTAATTTTTCGGCTACCCCAGAGAAAACTCTTCACTTTTCCAATTGAGGCGATGATTCATGGTTCGGAAACCTTGCTTTATACCGTAAGTTTCATATACATACAAGTTTGGAAAGAGAAAAATATAAATACATTATCCTAGACACTCCTCAAAGCTACAGTGTTTATCCGTCACCAGAGGGGTCTTCCTGTGCAAGGACTTCCAATTGGTATAAGTAAAGTGCTACTGATGCTACTTGTGCTAACATAAGCGTATATGATTCTGCCATTGTGTCAGTAATATCCTACAATCATCATCATCAAGTGCCGTCTTCGCAACGAAAGTTAGCTGCAACGGATTTCCAACATCCCCTGTCTCTTGTTTTGGTGGTGCACTCTACTAGATTGTAACCTGTCCATCGTGTGATATTACTCTCCAACTTGTATCTCTGCCTACCTTTTGCTCGCTTCCAGTTGACTTTTCCCTCAAGAAAGATCTTCAATAAGGTGTGATGTCTTTTAATGTGTTCACAATATTTTATTTGTTTGATCTTTATTTCTCTTAGTAGTTATTTCTTCAAATTAAGTGTTTTTAGCACCTTTTTATTTGTTTTCTTCTCTTTTCATGATGTTCTCCCTATTCTTCTATATACCCACATCTCAAAGGCATCAATTCTGTCTTATAATTGTTTATTTAGTGTCCATGTTTCTGAGCCATACATTAATATAGAATAGATGTAGCATTTTATAATTCTCATTTTCAACTTGTTTGTAATTTATTTAGATGTTAATATTTTCCTCATGTCATTGAAGGTACTTTTAGCCATTCTTATTCTCCTTTTAACTCCTATTTCACATCTGCCATCATTTGTGACTATGTGTCCAAAATATTGATACTGTTTTTCCTGTTGTAGTTTCTCTCAATGTGTGTTTATGTTTAGCTCTTATTCTTCTGTGTCTTTGCTGATTATCATGGTTTTTGTTTTTTGGATCTTTTTATCCAGTCCATATTTATTACTTGATTTATTTACTTGATTTATTAGTCTGTGTAGTTCATGTTTACTTTCTGCTAAGAGAACAGTGTCATCTGCATATCTTAACGTGTTTATTATTTTCCCATTGATCTTGAGTCCTGGTATTTCTTCTATATTTTTAAAGATATTCTCTATGTATATATTAAATAGGCTTGGTGATCAAATGCATCCTTGTCTTACCCCTCTGTTTATTTCTATGTATGGCGAGTAGCTGTTTTCACACCTTATTGATGCACTATAATAGTTTGATCCTACAACAGTACTTAATAAAACACAGGGGTTGGAATGTTTTCACTTAAACAAGACGGACTATCGAATTATGAGGTTTAAACACGAAAACAGGCAAATGACAATACACAAGATATTTTCAACGTTTTGAACCGTTACTATTGTTGTTACGTTTCACACAATATTACAGTACAGTAATATCCTACGAACAACAGTGTATTAATGAGCATTAACCATTGTCTACATGAGCCAGAAACAGGACTCGTAACATAAGGTATTATTTTTCCTTACGTTCGTTCCTAAATAATCAACACGAAGACACATGCGATTTCCGCCGGTAGCATATGTTGTGCTGCCGTTGTGCGCCTTGTAGGCTCAGCTCATCCGCTTTCAGGGTTACATGAGGTATGATAAAGATTATTCATGAAAGGGCACCAAGGCGTGCTCAACACAAAATTGTAAATATTGAACTTCAAAGACAAGATATAAAATTGCTTCTGTTAGGCGTGTCCGCATAATAAGAGTAGACAAAATAATCAGATAAATATAGAAAAAAATAAATGCATTAACGTCATACACACATCCGAGATCAATTGTTACAAGCTCTTACACGGTTAAAGTCGAGTACCCCTCAGAGAACCTAACATTGAAACGTTAACATCAAGAATAGTTTTAACCACATAGTTAGACTGACTCTACGGGATTAAAGATTATTACTTGCAAAGAATTTTTTTAATGTTATGCAAATTAGAAACCAATATGGCCGCCGTGATACTAAAATAGCTTATATTTTCTAAACACAATAGCTCGTTACCGATTTTGTTGGCGGTGTTCATATTTGACATATATGTTCATAATCGACGTTTTGAGGTCATGTAGCAGATTTGTTGGATTGTATTGAAATATATATATATATATATATATATCTCGTGTTTGTGTGTGTGTCTGTATGTCTCTGTGTGGGTGTGTGTGTTTTGTATGTGTGTGTATGTGTGAATTGTTAAATTTTGTCATTTTAATAAACGCAAAAATTTGCTTGTTAAATCTTATACACATTGAAAAATAAAAAAGGTTACCTTGACTGAGCATCAACTATTCTGCTACATGGTGTGTGCTACATGGTGTGTGCTACATTGTGTGTGCTACATGGTGTGTGCTACATGGTGTGTGCTACATGGTGTGTGCTACATGGTGTGTGCTACATGGTGTGTGCTACATGGTGTGTGCTACATGGTTGTGAATAGTCATGACAAATGTCATAGTAATACAACAATAATTGGTAGAGATATGATCTTTTGAATTTTGACAACGTCACAAAAACATAGTTGTGAGAAAAAGAGACAATATTTTCTACGTAATTTTACTTACAAAACATCTGCTAATGTCCCCCCGGAATCCCCCCATACATTTACATCTATTAAAATAAATGCATTGTGAGAGTTTGTGTTATGTCTCCTGAGATTATACTGCTGCTGAAATTTTTATTTTCTCAGTAGAATGGCAACAATTATTATTATCGATAACTGATTATTCATAAACTTTTTCCTAAGTGGAGAAACTACTAATTGGTACAAGGGTGAAAAGGTGACACGCAGCAGAGTGGTGTATACCACATAGAGGAGGATGAGGAACTCAGAATTCTCTAGTCATCCACTGCATCCTGTACTATTTCTTGGACTTTGTCTTGCCACTGTTATCATATAAGCTTGGAGAAAAGAGAGAGGTTGATAAACAGCGCAAAATTTCCCCTCTTTAATCCAAATACAGCACATACGACAATTCAGACACCTCTCAGTCTGAAGCATTTGTCATCAGCGCCAGCAAATATCTTCAAGATTATTATTATTATGATTATTGTCAGTCATCTACATGAGCATACCGCTAAATGAGTTTCTAAAATTGGCTACAACAAAAGGTCTTCATCACTTATTCGGACAAGTCAACGCAACGGCGACGAAGAATAATAGCATCATATCTAAATCGACAGAAGTATATACGAGATGTAGCAAGCCAACAAAAAATTGTCATAAAATAATGTATACATTTTCTTATGTTTTTTTAATTCCCATGAGGAAGGTAAGACTGCAGATCTTAAGGGTGTTCTACCAGACATACTACCATGCAACAGTATACTTCTAGTAGACGATGCGACTACGAAATGATAAATTTCCTCCAGTCAAGATCCTTCTAACATTCAGCTTTATAGTTATAAATGTTTCATGTTGTATATTCGGTTGTCCCTCACTTATACTATTTTGAATGTTTCATGTTTTGTGCCCTGTTGTCCCTCATTCGTACTTTATGTTTCTTGTTTTGTTTTGTACCCTTTTGTCTTTCACTCATACTTTAAATGTTTCACGCTGTGTGCCCAGTTGTCCCTCACTCATACTGTGAATGTTTCATGTTGTGCCATGTTGTCCCTCACTCATACTGTGAATGTTTCATGTTGTGCCATGTTGTCCCTCACTCATACTGTGAATGTTTCATGTTGTGCCATGTTGTCCCTCACTCATACTGTGAATGTTTCATGTTGTGCCATGTTGTCCCTCACTCATACTGTGAATGTTTCATGTTGTGCCATGTTGTCCCTCACTCATACTGTGAATGTTTCATGTTGTTCCATGTTGTCCCTCACTCATACCTTAAATGCATGTCTTGTCTCAAATTCTTTTTCTCACCATAGCATAATTCCCACTGATGACGAAGATATGCAGGAAAGCAGGAATTGTAAATATATTCTTGTGACAGACTTATGGTTGACGAGAAATGTGAGACTTATAGGTGACTAGAAATGTGACGGACTTATAGGTGACGAGAAATGTGAGACTTATAGGTGACTAGAAATGTGACGGACTTATAGGTGACGAGAAATGTGACAGACTTATATGTGACGAGAAATGTGACAGACTTATAGGTGACGAGAAATGTGACGGACTTATAGGTGACGAGAAATGTGACAGACTTATAGGTGAGGAGAAATGTGACAGACTTATATGTGAAGAGAAATGTGACAGACTTATAGGTGACGAGAAATTTGACAGACTTATAGGTGACGAGAAACTCTGCAGATTAGTCAACCAAGCAGACAACTGACGAGACAATGAACTAATCCCCCCACCCTTCTCCCCACTTTTTCAATGGATTTTATCAAAAAACGTAACACGATATTTGACTAACACGCATGACATACCCACAGAAACGTGTAAATGAAATTTTCTAGGTACATCTTCGTTCCATACCGATAAACGTATCTTCGACCTCGTTCCTTTCGGGGATCATAACTCCCTTAACAAAATATGCCTTTGAGAGAACAGACACTAAGTGTCACATCGGTCACTCATCTTAGGACATGACTTTTGTTACAAGGGTTATGAAATGTCAAGAGTTATCTGTTCACAGAGAAAGAGATAATTTCATGGTCATCATCATCATAATGTCTGCATTTATTCCACAACCTATCTGGTAATCGGATAATATTCCTAATGTACACAACAATCTAGTAATTGGACACTATTCCTAATGTACACAACCATCTAGTAATCGGACACTATTCCTAATGCACACAACAATCTAGTAATTGGACAGTATTCCTAATGTACACAACCATCTAGTAATCGGACACTATTCCTAATGTACACAATCATCTAGTAATTGGAAACTATTCCTAATGTACACAACCATCTAGTAATTGGGCACTATTCCTAATGTACACAACCATCTAGTAATCGGACACTATTCCTAATGTACACAATCATCTAGTAATTGGACACTATTCCTAATGTACACTACCATCTAGTAATTGGACACTATTCCTAATGTACACAACCATCTAGTAATCGGACAGTATTCCTAATGTACAAAACCATCTAGTAATTGAACACTATTCCTAATGTACACAACCATCTAGTAATCGGACATTATTCCTAATGTACACAACCATCTAGTAATCGGACAGTATTCCTAATGTACACAACCATCTAGTAATTGAACACTATTCCTAATGTACACAACCATCTAGTAATTGAACACTATTCCTAATGTACACAACCATCTAGTAATCGGACATTATTCCTAATGTACACAACCATCTAGTAATTGGACATTATTCCTAATGTACACACAAATCTAGTAATTGGACAGTATTCCTAATGTACACAACCATCTAGTAATCGGACAGTATTACTAATGTACGCAACAATCTAGTAATTGGACACTATTCCTAATGTACACAACCATCTAGTAATCGGACAGTATTCCTAATGTACACAACCATCTAGTAATTGAACACTATTCCTAATGTACACAACTATCTAGTAATCGGACATTATTCCTAATGTACACAACCATCTAGTAATTGGACATTATTCCTAATGTACACACAAATCTAGTAATCGGACACTATTCCTAATGTACACAACCATCTAGTAATTGGAAATTATTCCTAATGTACACAACAATCTAGTAATTGGACACTATTCCTAATGTACACAACCATCTAGTAATCTGTGAATATTCCTAATGTACACAACAATCTAGTAATTTGACACTATTCCTAATGTACACATCCATATAGTAATCGGAGAGTATTCCTAATGTACACAACAATCTAGTAATCGGACACTATTCCTAATGTACACAACCATCCAGTAATCGCACAGTATTTCTAATAAACACAACCCTGCCCTGCTCTGATATGCGCCGAATTAGTGGGATTTCACTGTAATACTGAGTTATGAGTTTGCGCCACATCACATGGTTTTTATACAAAAATGATATGGTGCATGGACAGTGTTTGACTAGAAACTACTTCATTATGAATAATTTAGTGTAACAATTTGAACTTCTTAAACTTTTAGATGTTATTACTATTTCTTGGTGACGCTAGAAAACTGCGAGAATTATATTTTTCCACAAATACCCATTTCACAAGATGCATAAAAATAAGACAATTTTCCATCTTTCACTCTAACTATCGTCTTTTCTTATACGTTTGTCGTAAGAAGTCGCAGGATTGAATTACTATCGGTTTTAGGGCTATGACACATTTGGTCACTTGATATACAGTAATATTGTTACGTCCCAGATCTTTGGAAATTCCTTCTAACCACATTCTTGATCCTTTTGTGCCTCTTGCTGTTCTATTTGCATTATGTATGCTCTTGCTGCTGGTCAATAAGATTCCATACTCAATATGTGGCAACACCACATTTCAGTCTTTGTTTTTAAATATATTTGACTAGCGGTCACCTAGCGCAGTGTAAAATTGTTTTAAAATTGGTGTAAGTTCATAATTTACGTAATTGGATGTAGAATTCTGGTCTCAATCTCTCTGTCCATTCTTCTGTCGTCTGTATAAATACTCCAAAGATATACAATTTCGAGCAATTATTTCAAAAGTTAATAATTTATCATTTCTGTTGTTGTTATATTTGGTTCTCTGCTTATGGATATTATTTTTAAAATTTCTTTATGTTGTGAATGAAACAGCGTTATGTCTTCAATTTCCCAACATTACAAGGTAGTATTGTGCAATGATGACAAATAATATTTAATTAGACCAGAAAAGATAGGAATATGTTTTCGATGAAAACCTACATTTTTGAGTGTAGAAGCACGAATCTCTTGGTACAAGGATATACGCCCGTATTTGCATAGTTACTGTAAGAGTTGGTTGTAATCAATTTTGGGAGTTCCTTTACTACGAATTCTCTTTTAAGTTCTTGAGTTACGCTGATGGAGTGCCCATGGTACCACATTGATGTCGTGCTTTTCCAGGGTTAGCAGATAACCAAGATCCAAAACATAACTCATTGTGATGCAAAACAATAATACAGCAGCTCGTGCTGTGTTCTAGGCTATTTTTTTTAGAAAAGGCAGGTACTACTCCGACACTTCTGCGCCATACATACAAGTGGCACTATCGATATAAAGTGATGCAAGATAGTCCGACTGGAGCCATGGATGGGCTGCCAATACACATATCACGAAAGAAGTAGATGTCATGATGAACACTGAGAGATATGCACTAGTCTCCAGTAAGGATAACATATTGAGTACAATGATGTACGGCGCCAAATA
The DNA here is from genome assembly GCA_034231615.1 of Meghimatium bilineatum. Taxonomy (NCBI): domain Eukaryota; kingdom Metazoa; phylum Mollusca; class Gastropoda; order Stylommatophora; family Philomycidae; genus Meghimatium; species Meghimatium bilineatum. Next base: position 27,499,283 of record CM067298.1, on the reverse strand, counting down.
GAATGAGAAATGGTACACTGAAATCGGAACTGAAGTTTTGTTCATCTCGAGAACAATCTTATAGTCAGCTGTGTTCATAAATATGTGTAAAGACTTGGATGACTTGGTTCACGATGTCAGTGAATGACACTCGGCTAAGACGGCAAACGTAACATGGCCGAACTCTCGCCGAGGCTTTCCTATGCCAGAATCATGCTTTCGGAGATAAAAGGTTAAGTACCCGCTGGGCACATGCAAAATACGTCTAAATACATGAGACAAGTTCACTGGCAGCGGAACACTTCACCGTATTCTTTCCCGAACGTTGACTTCCCAAAGAATTCTCTGAGCCCCACCCAATCTGTCTTGAGCGATGCGGCTTGCATTTTCTAGCAATGTATTCATGTTATCTTTAATGTCGTCAGTCCATCGTCTTCTTGGTCTGCCCTTTCTCCTCTACCAAGTACTCTGCCCTCTATTATTTGTCTTTCTAAACAGTTGTGTCTCTTTATATGACCAAACAGGTGTAGTTTTCTTTTTGTTATTGTGTTAAGTAACCATCATTCTGGAATTTTCAATGTGTTTATAATCTCTGAGTTTCTCTTTTTTGCCGTCCATGATATTCTAAGAATATATATATATATTGCCTCGGTGGTAGAGGTATTAGTGTATCCCGCATTGCAACCACAACTTGGTCGATTTGAAAGCAGACATTATAAATTGCATTTGTGATGTGATATTAACGCATTAAAATTTGACACTTCAACAACACGTATTGTCATATTGTGTGCGTGTGGTGTGTATATATATATATATATATATATATATATATATATATATATATATATATATATATATATATATATATATATGTATGTGTGTGTGTGTGTGTGTGTGTATGTGTGGAATGGTGGATGCGTGTGAACAAATTTTTATTGAATAATATATTGTAAAGTAGTGCTCCACAACTGGTGTGCTGTGAGTCAATGCCAGTCAGATGTATCTGGTCATTTGTAAAAATAAAAGGGCAACAGAAGTTATATTTCTTTCTTTGACTGCATTATGTTGGTTAAATCTAATTGAATCGTTGTCCCTCTACAAGCAGTAGTGTGAGCACGAACATATACAAATGAACATGTTAAATGCAAAACTTGTGTGTGTTCGTTCAAGTAAATTCAGATATCACATTGAATATTCATTATTTTATAATTATTTTGTGATATATATTGATAAAATCCGTAAATTCATGCACGATATTAATTATACAAAACATATATAAGAATAAATATAATATATGGATATAGTTTATATGTTATATATTATGCCTACATTTATGAAATAAAACAATAATGTAAATTGTATGTTTCTAACAATATATATATATAAAAAAACAATCGGAGACTGCCACCCACGGACATGTTTTGGTCTGAAAAGTCAAATTATATATATATATATATATATGCTCGGAGTTATTAATTTATCCCGCTTTGCAACCACAACTTGGTCGATTTGAATGTATATAATATGTCCTTACTGTGCAAAACTGAAATACAACAGGCAAATGTAGGAATATGGTAATGAACTTTTTCTAATCACTAAAGACACACATAGTAACACACACACAATTCGACATTTCAACCAAAAGGCCTCTATAAAGACAAAAATTAAAATTAAAACAGGCGCACGCACACACATTATATATATATATATATATATATATATATATATAATTAGTTAGGGCATAGGAATGTTGAAGAAAAAAACAAAGCTGATTTTCAATTCATTCAATGTTTACTCTATTTCCACTGTTTATACTATTCTTTCTCCTTGCCTTTGCTAATGAAATGTACCAGTATAGTTGTCTATGTGGCAATTACATAAAATTCTTCATATCCCCATTTCTTTTCTGTTCTTAAATTATATCGATCAACAGTCACCGTAATGGCAACTAAGGCAACGTCATTATGATTTCATTTACAAAGGGGAAATTGTGCCTCTAATAATTTGTTTTCTGAATAGCTAAATCACATAAAGCACATTTGCTTAATGTCTAATAGTTCTTTCGGTGTTTTCCCAGGAAAAAAAATATTCTTTAAAAAAATTGTTTATGTAGAAGAGCAAATAATATCATTGTCGATTTATTCTAAGAAAAATATTCGCATCTGTCCATTGTTGTTTTAATAAACGAATCTGTCAAATAATCTACACATATGTGTTATCTGTATTTGTATTTTAGTGTATAGATATGGGTTATTTAATACGGGATTTCTAGAAAGGGTCGCACAGTAGATTTTCTCAGTATGATACAAGTATTCGAAATGCCGACCCTTAAAGTTGTTTTTAAAAAAAATTATTGAATGGTTCAAATTGTATTTTGATTTCGCTGTTTATGCAAAATGGTCCTTGCGGTGCCGCCAGGTGCAGCCGCATCATTGTATCACAGCATGGCACGGTCCTGTTTCTAGGCAACTTCTGCTATTTATTTCTGAAAGGTCGGAATACAGATATTTTAGCAAATTAAAATCTACACAGGTTATATCTTGCCGCTCTTTAGTTGGATGCTATCACACACAGACAATGAATGTAGGTCTATGTGAAAACTGCTCAATGTTCAAAGTGTATGTTAAGAATATTCGTTCTTTGATTTTAGGCTAATTTTTGGCGCTTAGACATGCGCACTAGTATAGAAACACGAAAGGAGAGATACGAAACATTAGACTATACCATTTTTTGATAGAAACATAATGCATGTAAAGGTTATTTCTATATAGATATCCATAATATATATATAAGTATATATATATATATATATATATATATATATATATATGTGCATAGTATATATATATATATATATATATAATATATATATATTTAACACACGGTTGGTTGGTCAGAATTTAGACATAGTGAAATATAATGATAAAGATATGCCTTATATATATATATATATATATATATATATATATATATATACATGATGTATTGCGTGGAATTTTGGATAATATTCTATGTGCCGTAGGTGTGAAGTTAGTTAGTTAGGAAGTCCTCGGATCATCATCACTGCAAACTGGACACGCCCATAGTTGCTCCGATCTCTCCTTATTGTATCCGAAATTACACTTTTGCTGACAGTACCGGTTCTATGCTGGTTGACCATCATTCTTCTTCGACGTCCAAAATGTTCACCACTAGCAACACCGCATTTCAATCCCTGATCTTTAATCCTAGCCATTGAAAAGGAATCATCATCCACATTAGTCTCACTCGTGCGTGTTATATCTCTTAAGGAGTTCGAAACGTCAGCGCGATCCATTGCACCATCGCCCTGTGCCACAATCGCGCACGATGCCAGTTGATCCGCTCCTTCATTGCCTCGAACTCCCACATGTCCCGGCACGAAAATAAATGTAACCACTTTCAAGCTCGCCTTTCTTAAGGCCTCAATTCACTGTTCCCGAACGAGACCCACTTGTACCTTCTTAATCATACTCATAGAGTCACTCAAGATGCAGACCTGCGTTACCTTCTGTGTGCATACCTACTCAAATGCCTTGGTTACCGCCATAGTCTCCATGGTCATACTACTCGTAGTGACCGCAAAGGCACCACTTTCCTCCTTGATCGTTTTACCTGTGTACTGAGCTATAAAGGCCCAAGCACTGCGAACATGCCTAATTACAGATCCATCAGTGTATATAATCATATTCCCCCTCTTTGGTATTATCACTGATTAAAGCCTGCGCTTCTTTCTCCACAGCTGTGGGACACCATTCTCTGCATTCCCTGCTAAGTGATATTACTACTCTCAAACAAGTTTCGAAATCTGTGTGTAGACCTATCCATTTCTCACCTGCTGCCACATCCTTCAATCTGCACACACTTTGTATGACATCCTCATCACGTCCCATCCACGACCTCCCTCTCTTGAGTCAGCTGCCTTTAACTTTCTGTATTTCGGAATGCAACGGGTGTTCCTTATCTGCATGTATTTGAAGGTACGCCCGTGCACAGCAATACTGTAATCAATGCTCAGCTGTTGGGCAGTCAAGTAGGTATCGCATAGCTCTTGTCGATGTGTCTCTTGTGCATCCCAGTATGATACGCATTGCTGCATTCTGGATTCTTTCGATCTGAGTTTGGCTAAGACTCAGAAGTGCTAGTGCATATTCCACCACAGCCACAACCAAACCCTGGTACGAAAGAAATAGCAATCTTTGCTCACACTGCGCAGCAGCCATAACCTTCATTGCTGCTAAGCCTTTGACTGCCTTTATGATAACGTGGTCAACATGTCCCTTGAAAATCATGCTTCTGTCAAAAAACACACCCACATATATCATTGTGCTAACTCTTTCTAAACTTTTCCCGGACAACGAAACTTGTGGCATGGGTGTCTTTACCATGTGATTGTTCAAGGAAAACCACGCCTTGAATGCCTTAGACGTATTAACCACTGCTCCCGTATCTCGACACCAATTTGTCAGTCTGTCCAAATCCTTCTGTAGTTCCACGACGCACTCTTCTCGATTTCTGCCCTGTCTATACACCAGGATATCATCGGCATATGACATCGTTCTGCCAACACCTGTGATTTGATTGCCATCGATATATACTGTGTAAACATTGAAAAGTACAGGAGATAGAGGCGATCCCTGTTGCAGACCACGGCTAATAAACGTTGGAGCAGATATCCAGTTACCACACTTAAGAACTACTTTCCTGTGCATCAGGGCGGCGCCAACCCACCGCACGACAAAAGGATTAACTGCAAGATTTAACAGCTGGTGCATCAAGATATCCAAAGACACCCTATTGTACGCATCCTCAAGGTCTATTGCGACCGCACATGTCTCTATGCGCGAATCGAAACCCTCAAAAACATCCTGCGCAAATATGGCTGCATTCTGTATTATGTAGGTGTGAAACGGTTGCAGAGCACTGATTTGTAAAATACTCTATATGGATGATATGGCAGATAAGATGTTACAATTTGCGTCTGCTGTATCACACTTAAATTATATCGTGTGATTTCCGCCGCCGAGCGTCAAATACGTTGTGCTGCAAGTGAAGTGGAACTTGCAGCATAACGTACTTCACGCTCGCCGGCGGAAATCACACGATATATTCGTTGTGGTTACATGAGAGCGAACGCAGAAGAAGAAGAAATATATTAATTTCTTTGAAATACACACAAAACTATGTGTGTTGTCATAACAGAATATCAAGTTTATGAAACAAAACACAACAATAAAATGGACATAAGTTTTGAAAATATTAATTAGACATAAAGAAGAACTTGACCAGTATATCAAAAAGAGCTATAATAATACATTCTTTAAACATGATAGTAAGAGGAAATATATCTTTCTTACCATTCTGGCTTCCCTCTCTAACGCTGTTTCATGTGGAAAGTGGTCAATTTCACTTGTTGTAGAACTCTGATCAGTTATCTCGGTAATGCTTGATTTCTTGGAGATTGCGGATTCCGTAGCTCTGATTTCTCCTTCATCTGTCTCAGTTCTAGGCACAAAACTGCCTGCTTTAGACATTGTAACCTGTTTCGTTAAAGGAAACAATGAAAATGATTGAATAGTCCTTGTTGTCGTCTAATTTAACCGACTTAACTAGACAGAAATTACTTGCAGACGTATCTTTCTTACCCTTGATCGTTCCTTCTCTAACGCTTTTTCCTGTGGAGAGTGGCCAATTTTACCTTGAGCATATTTCGGATCACGTATCGTGGTAATGTCTGATGTCTTGGAGAGAAAACTTTCCCTAGCTTTGGTTTCTACTGATGTCTTGGAGAGAAGACTTTCCCTAGCTTTGGTTTCTACTGATGTCTTGGAGAGAAGACTTGCCCTAGCCCTGGTTTCTACTGATGTCTTGGAGAGAAGACTTTCCCTAGCCCTGGTTTCTACTGATGTCTTGGAGAGAAGACTTTCCCTAGCCCTGGTTTCTACTGATGTCTTGGAGAGAAGACTTTCCCTAGCCCTGGTAACGACTTCTGATGTCTTGGAGAGAAGACTTTCCCTAGCCCTGGTATCGACTTCTGATGTCTTGGAGAGAAGACTTTCCCTATCCCAGATTTCTACTTCCTCATCTGTCTCGCTGGTAGAATCAAAACTTCTTCCTCTAGATATGTGTACCTGTTTCGTGAAAGTAAGCGATGAAAATAGCTGAATGATCCTTGTTATCGTCTACTTTAACGGCCTTAACTAGATATATACATAAATAATGGCAGATATGTTCATAGTATAATGCCTGATAAAATTTCGTGACAGTTTATGACATATCGTGATAATTCGTGTAATTTCGTTACTATCAGACTATCTGATGCCGTTGTTGCTGTGGGAATAATTTTTTGTAAATATTTTGTAAGTAACCAGATATGTGTCTTCACATGTTACTAATAACAATTTCTAACTATATGAGGCCCATCTCAAAATAGGTGCTATTGTCAATGTCATTGCCATATGACGTACTCCTTTCATAACGCAGTCTTCCTAATGAATCTCCTGAAATCACCGTGGTCTCTAGCAAGTGTTCAGCCTCCTCCAGCCGTATGTGCATGCATTCCTGAACATCTCTTGTTCATCGACGTCTTTTTCGGCATTTAAAACCTACTGATTTCTATTGGTAAATTCAAGAAGGAAGCCAAAGGATAAATTAAAAATTCTTGAGACTAATACTGATCTAATACGGATGTTATATGTTTGTTGTTACTGAGGATACTACCTGTACGGGATGTTCGTTATTGCTGTGATAGTCGTTGTCTCGATTGGTCAGTGACTTGAGTGCACAGTTTAAATGTCTTGACAAAATCGCATCTTTTTTGGAGATGCGGTTAGTCAAGTATGGAAAAACCCTTGTACGAGAGTTGCTAAGCGATTTGGTGCCGCTGAACGGACTGATTTCTATCATCCCCTCCACCAACATTCTTCCCATGCCATCGTGGCTCTTCACATGGCAGAAATATTGCACTTCCTTCTTAATATGGTGTTTACAAGCCAGCCGTCTTTGACGTTGATTTTTCTTAGCATGTCTTTCTTGCTGTTCAAGGAATTCTCGGGACTCTTCTATAGTACTTCATTTCGAAAGCCTCTATTCTCTAAGCTGCAGTTTTATTTGTTATCCATGTTTCGCATCCGTAAGTCGCCACTGGAAACACACATGTAATTAACAAACATACCTTAGTTCCCGTGTTTGCACCCTGCCACAGTGTTTCCAGTTGTTATAATTTGGACATCGCTATTTTTGCAGCTCTTCTCCTGATCTCGACTACGAAATCTCCTGCAACGTTTATGCTAGCTCCTAGATATTCGAAATGTGTCACTTCTTCTAAAACACTTTTATCAATATTCATTATATGTTCTAATTGATATTTTCAATACGAAAGTAAAATAACTGAAGCATGGCTGGTCACATTCAAAGTAGTACAAGTACAAGTGTGAGATGAAAACAAATGATAAGAACAAAGAATGATCATGCCTACTCTTAAGACCACTGAAGTAAACAATGTGACGTCATTTTGTAAGGTCCCTGTAATGTAAGTCATATAGAAACTTCAAAAATTTAAGGATCATTTATTGTAAGAGCACTAAGTTAAAAGATACGAAAAAATAACGAAACAGCATTTTACAATATGACAAGCTTATCAGTTACAATCAAAATTATATTTAATGACAATAGCATTAACTTGTGGAAAATAACAGCACAGACAATCAACAGAACCCTAAAATTCAAAATAAATGAGAATAACAACAATGGTCAACATATCAGTTCAATGTACGCATTGTAGTTGCATCTGTGGGTCTCACCAATGGCCCACTAGACAAACCACCCATGCAACAGAAAACCTTAGTGGATGACATGCCGTTATATTGAGGTTATCTTCTTATAGAAGCTTCATGGCACATCATCTATACAATAATGCTTTTATTTTGTTATTGAAATGTTTTTCATGTTCAACCCTCTTTGGTTGGGATGGAGCCAGGGATGTACTGTGCAGCAATGGGGAGGAGGAAACTGACAGCACTGTTTTTTTCCTATGGCTGAGACCCATCATAGAGGCACAGTGACTCAGGACGCGACAATCCTTTTGACTTGAACATTTGGTTGCATGCCTGGAACAATAGAGTAGTTCGGCATAACCAATAGTCAATTGGTGGCGGGGAATGAGCACAGTGAACCCTATCTTGGCTTCAGTGGCTCGGAGCAGTGCATAGGTTAAAACCTACCTTCCTGGAGGTGTGATAGTTATTCTCTGGCTCTGTCCCGGGGTGGGCCGAAGATTCACAGACTTCCCAGCAATATAATGCCATTTAATGCGTTATTTGCTCCATTATTTGCGATACATTCAAAGCACCTTTGTCGAGTGGAAATGATGAACTGGCTAATGAAACAATGGGCCACTGCCTGCTATTGATGGTGAAATACCAGAAGCAGTTTAAGTAGAGCTGTAGGATATGGCGGCACCACTCCTCCATACTCTGATTTGTCCATCAAATAACACAAATATGAAATTCTGCTAAATAACCTGAAAAAAGCGTTGCTCACTGAGCACGTCGCCTATGCGCGTGCTGCTTAAACCATACTGTAGGAGCTGCTCTGTAGACAGCAGTACGGTGTGATCAAATGTTTGGATGCCAAGTAGGAAGGCTGACATCGAGAAGGTGATTCAGAATAGTCTGATCACTGACTACAGTGTTGGTAATCAAAAAAGGTAATACTGCTGTAAAACTTCATGAAAAGAACAGGTAATGAAGTCTTAGTGAATTATGACTAAAACACTATCACTGTCGGATGCTCACGTGACATAATAATACACACACCACTACACAGGATATAATCATATTAATAACAATACACAGGACATAATCGACGTTTAGACCAAAAGGCCTTTATCAAGATAGGCACTTAACAAAAGACGTCGAGCAGAACTGACAACGACACACACACACGTGTTCGAGCAAAATGTGGATGTAAGATGCCGGAAAAAAGAGTCAGGGTCCAACTCTTCTGTTGAGTTCTTCCTCATACGGAACCAGGCTCGTGGATGAGAAACGGTTCAGTACCCGATGGGCACAGGCACAGTATGTTCAATTACACAAGGAAAGTTCATAGACGGTGGAACACCTCGTGCTAGATAGACGTGAACGACAATCGTCTCGTCGAAGAGTCACTACACACCCACGTGCCCGGCGACAGATAGACAGGCTGTCACGGACTAGGTAATCCTACCCGAATTAAAGGCATGACAAAAACGGATGTGCTGGACCTCGTACGTCCAGACCACAGAGTGGCCAACCGAGGTGCAAATAACATAGTTATTTAGACAGTTATATAGCACATAATGGCGTCTTTTGTGGAACTTGCAGCACAACGTACTTCTCGCTCCCCGGAGCAAATCACACGATATATTTGTTGTGGTCATATGAGAGCGAAAGCAGAAGCTGAAAAAGAAGATGCCGGAAAGATAGGTACAGGAGGTACATAAAAACGTAAATATATGTGTAAACCAAACGAACAAAAAAATGACGTAAATGACTAAAAAAATTGGATAAATACAAAGACCACACCAACCTTGAACTAAACAAATAAAAAGTGGTCGGAATTGAGTCCAAATGTCTTGAGGGTACCCAACTCAAAGATAAGACGATTGTCTAGAGCGTACCTAGATCTATCACCGGAGGTGCAGGATCTGATGACTTGAATTTCAAAAATACCATTGTGGCACTCGTCATTGAAGTATGTGACAACCGGAGTAGGTGTATTGTGCTTGATGGCATGAAAATGGATACAGAAGCGGTCGCTAAATCTTAAGCCAGTTTTACCAATATACTACTTGACGAAGCGTTTACATATGATCACGTAAATGACAAGATGCACATGTACAGGTCTCATCAATGGTGAAAGTGGCCTTGGTAAATTAAACGGAGCGTATCAAAACCACATAAGGAGATGTGTAGTAACGACCGCGTGAACAGCAAACCGTACAGAAATGGTCAGAAAGAGAAACCCTAAGATGGCTGTGGACCATGTTTAAGAAGGATATGCCCGAACATTGGAGTTGTGGAATGAAAGATAATCAGAAAATTAACTCTATGAGATGAGGTTGAAGAACCCTGGCAATTAGTCAATGTATCGAGCCGAGATAACTGGCGTACAGGGAGTCAAGCCGATGAAAGCATGTTGTTGGGGAACGAGCGTTACGAGAGGATTTGTCGAGAAAGTCGTCGTCATCACTATATAAGCGACGAAGGCGAAGGAGCTCGGAGTGTGACAGAGAGTGACAGCTCGTGAATGTGACAGCTCGGAGTGTGACAAGCGTGAGGATGAGAAGAAGTGTAGAAGAGAAAGCCATGTGCATCAGAAGGTTTATAGTAGACGGATGTACTGAGGTAATGAGGATGAATAGTGACAATGATGTCAAGGAAGTTGACAGAAGTTGTGGAGATGTTAGATGTGAATTCAATATCAGGGTTGAAATCGTTAACGAAGTTGATGAAGCGAGACAATTCTATTTCGGACAATAATTTCCAGTGATTTTTTGTGTGTGTTTTATGCTCGACACAGAATGGCGGATTTATTAATGTGAATGAATGTGTTTACTAGTAATTAAAAAAAGAAAACTTTTATCTCAATGATATTGACTCCTACCAGAACAATAATGTTCTCTCTAGAAAACTAAAATATTTTAGAGATATAAAACAACATGGCATCTTTAAAAAGTCAATAATGAAAATTATGATGAAACCAATTATGATTCTTGGCCATGGAACCAAGCAGAGGAAGAGGTATAAGGAGATCGACACAAGATATCAAAGACCTACTGAATATGACACAAGCGGGAACATTAACACAGTTATATCACCCCAAAAGGTTGTGATGACTGCTAAACTCTGCTCCAAGATATTATACTTATTTAGTTGAAACAACTAACAGAAAATAAAGACATTCTGAATAGGTAGGTAGATTACTGTAGAGAAATGTACGAAGATCCAACCATAGACACATACTGAAATACAACTAAACACACAGAACTGGGAACAGAACCCATTTTAGAATAGACATGTTTGGTAAACGTACAAACTGGCAAGTCACCAGGGTGCGACAAATTGGTTGCTGAATTGATATGATTAGGAGAAGAATCCAGTGTCCTAGTCTATCATGCCCTCTGTGCTATAATTTAGAAAGTGAAATATAGCAAAATGATTGGAGAAGATCATTATATATACCACTTCTGAAGAAGGACAATTTGAAACACTTCACAAATTACAAAACAATTACAATGATCGGTCACTACAGCAAGTTACTTCTCAAGATAGTCATGAAAAGAATGGACGAACTTACGACATAAAAGTAAATATTGTTCAGACAGGTTAAGATAGAACAGAGGTATTTGAGATCACGTATTCAACATAATAAATATATTAAAGAAGCGCAGAGAGTTCATAGACTACTCAAATGTCATTGACTGCATAATACACCAGAAATTATGAAACATAGTAGAAAGTATGAACTTCACACACAATCACATATTGTTCATTAAAACGCGTTACCAGGAGCTAGAAGCTTGTGATCGTCTCGAGGAAAATACCTGACTGGTTAGGTCTCCAAAAAAACGGAGTCAGGCAGAGATGCATCCTTTCACCACACTTGCTCAATATGTACACAGAAAACATCATGTGAAATGTACGAGAAGGCTCTCATTATTAACAGTTTCAGCCCCTTAATATAGGAGGACATGAGATTCCAGAAATGACGTATGCAGATGACACCACACTAATATAACGGAGCCTTACAGGTTCACAGCACATGATTATGTCCGTCAAACATCATAGCGAGGCACAAAATATGCTCCTAAATACAAAAATGCAAAATGAATATAAACATAGATGAACTCACGCATACAATAGTCATTTGACAAAGAACAACTAGAAAATGTCAGTAACTTTGCATATCTTGGGTCAACCATCAACACCACATGAGATCTTTCAGAAGACTTCAGAAAGAGATTAGTAATGGCCTTACAAATACATCACAGATGAAAAATCTATGGAAAAAAAAGTGAGGGGGGGGGCAAACACAAAAAAGTTACAACTTCTTCTTCTTTTTCTGCGTTCGCTCTCATATAACCACAGTAGAACTGTGATTATTTGCACCCCGGTTGCCCACTTGTGGTCAGGACGTCCGAGGTCCAGCACATCCGTTTTCGTCATTCCGTTTTCGGGTTTGGTCCCTAGTCCGTGACAGCCTGTCTATCTGTCGCCGGGCACGCTGGTGTGTAGTGCCTCTTCGCCAAGACGCCTGTCGAGCGCGTCTATCTGACACTAGGTGCTCCACCGTCCATGAATCCATCTCGTGCAATTGGACAGACTCTGCCTGTGTCCATCGGGTACTGAACCGTTTCTCTCCCGCGAGCCTGGTTCCATATGAGGAAGAACTCGACAGAAGAGTTGGACCCTGGCTCGTTCGCCCTCCTACCTTAGGCTTCTTTCATAGACATCGTGAACCCCTAGTACAAGTTTGAGTCTCACACCACGTTTGAGATCAAGGCGCTCTCTACCTGAGCGACCTTGTCCCAATAGCGCCTGAGCCCATCAGGTACTGAAACCCTTTCTTTCTGCAAGTGTATTTCCGGTAAAGGAAACTCTGACAGTAGAGTTGGGCCAGGACTGCCATCTTTGTCCCTTTCTTGCCTAAGCCCATCGGGTTCAGAACCCTTTCTCTTCGCGAGCATATTTCCGGTATAGGAAGGCTCGACATTAGAGTTGGTTTAGGTCTTCTTGCTTTTCTGAACGCCCACGATTGAGTCTGAGTCTCTGCCTATACGGATCACAGGTAACTAGAAGCTCGTCTCGAGTTAACAGAGCTTCTAGTTACCCTTTCCTATGAACTTTTCACTTGTCATTTGCAGGTCGCTCTGCCCTCTGGCGCTGTTCTGCCCTTTCTTTATGTCATTGTACTCATTATGACATATTTCTTTCTTTCCCATGCATCCACTTTTACGTGCCTTTTACATTGGCCGCCCCGCCAATGTTCTGACTGGACTTACAGGCGTCACTGTATATCGACAGCGTAGCTGTATGTGGTGATACAAATAGTGTCGGAGATATTGTCTGTCTCTTTTGCAGTCAAATCTCTTTCCATCTGCTTCCTCCACATTCTCGGACACGATCCCCAAATTATTTGACCAGAATCAGCTCGAGCTGCTGTTTTCTATTACCAGGGTGCACCGCGAGGAGGTACATTTGGGATCTTGGTTATCTGCTAACCCTGGGTCCGCCTAGAGCAATGCGTTCCCTTTGCACCCCAGTTACAACTATTAAGAAGTTGTATTTTTTCAAGTAGCAACATATGGTTGTGAGTCGCAATGGAAAAGAACTGTCTTCCAATCAGCAATGGGAAAAGAACTGTCTTCCAATCAGCAATGGAAAAGAACTGTCTTCCAATCAGCAATGGAAAAGAACTGTCTTCCAATCAGCAATGGAAAAGAACTGTCTTCCAATCAGCAATGGAAAAGAACTGTCTTCCAATCAGCAATGGAAAAGAACTGTCTTCCAGTCAACAATGGAAAAGAAAATATTGACATTCGAAATTAATTGTTAAGAAAACAAGAGGCAATCAAAGACTGAAAAATACAGGATGTCAAACACCTGAACATGACACTGGAAGTGGCTGTGTCGCGTGCACAGTACTGAGAGGATTACAGTGACAGTAAGGACAACGTTCTGCACAAGATACGTCACATTTATGGATAGTAGTTAAAATTAGGATGATGGAGTCTACTATGAGCACCCTTTCAACAATTTTATGTCTTAATATCGATATGCTAATAACTTCTACATATTTGCATATCGTGGTGTTACTAAAACAACTGTTATGTGGCTTGAGTGTAGTATAACATGAAGAAAGATCTTGAAGATTTTCCACAAAAGGATAAAGATGAGAACTGAATAATTTAATGAAATACTAAGCTTACCTCAACAGTAAAGACTTTAATATGATGCACTGAACCGAAGACGGATATGTTGGGCCGCTGGCGCAAATAAAACGGCGACACAACTCATTTCCATTTTCTGGACAACATCCTGCTGGAAATCTAGTAGAACCATGGTTTTGCTACAAGAGAGATCCAGTGGTAGTTTGAGAATGTACGCTGAAGAAGAACAGAAAGAAATTCTGCACCGACCAGGACAAAGATTAAATTTTGAAATACTTAACCAACATGAACAAAGTAAGAATCTGAAATACCGCAAGAACGTGAGCAAATGTAAGGACCTGCAATACTGCACCGACATGAACAATAATTAAGATCAGAAATACTGCATTTTTAGAGATGCAATTAATATATGAAATATCACACTGACCCAAAAAGAAAGAAGGTTCTTAAACTTCACCTAGCTGAACAACGGTAAAGTATTGCAATGCCACACAGTAAATATATCAGATGTTTTCACCGTCCTGAATCCAAACTGACCAATGACCATGTCAAAAGGGTCCCCAGACTCCAGAACACATTGAACAAACATGCTCACTCTTCGATGACGTGAGAACTAAAATATGACACCAAGAGACAGATCTGAAGGTAAAGCTGTGGGGCAACCGTGAGGACCACTTGCTGACGACTGAATTCGTGGAGGCGGCCATCTTCCTGTATAGACGTATGAGCATAGGGAACTTATAACAGAATAATAAGAAGAATCAACATTAACGTTTTGAAATACTGCACGGATCTGAACTATTGCAAAAATGTGAAATACTGCACTGATCTGAACTATTGCAAAAATGTGAAATACTGCACGGATCTGAACTATTGCAAAAATGTGAAATACTGCACGGATCTGAACTATTGCAAAAATGTGAAATACTGCACGGATCTGAACTATTGCAAAAATGTGAAATACTGCACGGATCTGAACTATTGCAAAAATGTGAAATACTGCACGGATCTGAACTATTGCAAAAATGTGAAATACTGCACGGATCTGAACTATTGCAAAAATGTGAAATACTGCACGGATCTGAACTATTGCAAAAATGTGAAATACTGCGATGTAAAATACTGCAAGAAGTTAGTAATTGAGTATCTATCGCAGTTATATGCATTATTTAGTTCTGATGTTTAAATTTAGAAAACAGATTTAAGGACTTGGTTTAAATGATTAATCGTGTACTTATCGCGATCTCTGGCTATTGAAGTGATTTTCATGCGAGCACTTTTCATACTGATCCAGTGTAAACGTTTCCACAAAATCTAAGACTGAAATAATATAACGCTCTTGTTGTAGTGATGAAATTACATGTTATGCTTATTTGTCTCCCTCTCATAATCCATTTACTGCTCATTGACCAATTAGAATAAAATGTGATGATCATGTGACGAATTCAGTACAATAAAACTGTTCTGTCACGATTGACGTAACAACAGCAACCCGTACAGATCAGATTTATCAGTAATGAGTCGATTTATGCATATACAAACCGATGTCCCGTGTGCTTTCATGATAAAAGACTAACTTGTAAAACACCAACACAACAAGTAAATATCCATACATTATGTCAACATTTAGTAGAGAGGGAGGGGTTATGAAAAAGTTTGACAGTTGTTGGCAGGGAGAATGGAGGGAGGTTGACTTCAATAATACGATTTGTATAGACTAATTAAATTGTTTAAGTTTGAACATTTTCTACAAATGTGAATCAAAACATGCATTCTTTACGCACTCTTTGTGTCTTTTGCATAATTAAGCAGGCTGTTTACTAACTTCTTGACAGTTTCTGATATGCGGTGTGGAAGGGGTAAACTGTTGGAAACTAATTTTTTATGTAATTTATTGGAAGCCCTCAATTTTGTTTGTTTGTTAAAGTACTGATGTAGATAGAATTTAGTCAGCAGGATATACAATCGGACAATCGTGTATCACCTGGGCAGCATAATTCAGTGCTTGCATGTGAGAGTTAAAAGAAATGATGTGATCTTGCCTCTTGTTCTAGTGTTGTTGATGTGCTCAAGAAGACATTTTGACTGTGCTTGCCCTGTTCTTTAGATGCCGTGGTAGTTATGTCTAGAGACTTCGTGCTTTTGGTTTCTGTAAAGCTCATTCGTTGTTCCTCTTTACCTTTGCCATGAACAGAGCTGTGTTTTTTCGACACTGGTACCTGTTTCGCGAAAGCAAGAGATAAAATAACAGCCAACAATCTTTGCTATACTTGGATAATTTTCAAAGAACTTGTTTGAAAGAACGTGTAGAACCTGAGTTAAAATACAATAATAGTGACACGCTCAATAATTCTCTGGCATTTTCAGGCATTCAGTGATGCTTCATAAATATCTTCAAAGTGTTTGAGATGATGTTCTAATCAACAATGATTATTCCAGTGTTTATTGGTGAAGACACGTCGTGTGTGATATATGGTTGACGGGTTAGCCAATGTTTGCTATCTCGTACACTATTGTGTAAATTGTGTGTACATCTGTTCTCCTATTTGTTGTGCAGTCTACTGTTCTTAGACATACCTATCTTTAAGCTTGCATATATCTAATTAAGATGCATTTTAGGAAGTTAATGTCTTCAAAAAACGTCTTCCATCATTTCTCTTTACCTACCGCCTACATGACATTGCATGTCCTTCCTATCCATAGTATATCCGTTTAAAAAAAATTATCCTAGGGTTTTTCTAACTTCGGATCTGTGTGGATTCCAGAATAATATCCCTTTTGCTGTGCTTTTTTTCGTCTTCCAGAAGTATGTACATTTCCATCCCCATCCATAGTCTATGTGCGTTCATAAATAGTTGTCAACCGATATTTACATTTTCCCTGTAACTACTGAGTGTATAGACTTCATATTTTGCATGAGTGCATCATTTCATAACCACGTTACAGATTTTTTATTATTAATTATCTATATTGAGCGGATTTATCGCAGCAGTCGCTACGAATGCCGTTTTTTAGGTAGCATTTTTCTTCGATTGAAGTACAAAAATTGGAATGGTCTACAGTAAAAATTATAATATTATTTGTCAATGAGTCTTAATTGTTTATTGTTATTATCTCATCCAATTATTTATTGGCTCTTATGGAAATTGTAACTGTGCTAACCAATGAAATGCACGATATTATACAAAGCCGTCATCATTGATTGCATAGTATTTTCGTGAAATTTATGGTGCCTACCATCTCGTGTATTGACATTGTTTTCACAAGTGAAGTTGCTTATGAAAGCCACATCATACATGATTTGGCACAATTGTAGAACGGAAATTAAAATTTTAATTTGAGCAAAATCACGTAAGGTTAATTTTTTTTATTTTTTTTTAGAGATTTCATAGTTGAATGTCTGATGATAATAATAGCAAATCGTCATTTCTATCATAGGTAAATCTTAAATACAACGTTTTTATATTAGTAGTATACTGCGCGGTTTACGAGAAGCTTTTGCCTGGCATCAAATGACAAAGAAGGAAAAACCTGGCATCAATGACAAAGAAGGATTAATTCCAAGGAACACAAGGCTTGGCGGAGCTTTTCTGGGGTTTTCTTGAGGTGTTTTTTTTTTTTTTTTTTTTTAAAGGTTGTTTTTAACATTTTAATTTTATGGTTAATTTTGTTTATTTTTGGAGTTTTCGTGTTGTTTTGGGATATATTTTTTCCAGCCGCAAAAAATATATAAAGAATAATCTGGCGCAAAGACATATAATAAGTATTACTTCTAAGAAAAGGACCACTTGACTGATCTTTTCTGTGGTTTTCTTGAGGTGTTTTTAAAAAATACTCGAGTTTTTAAAATTTTAATTCTGCGTTTTATGGTTAAAATTGTTTATTTTCAATTTACTTATTATTTATTGTTTATTTGTTGGTATTAACTTGTTGTTTGTTATGTCTTGTTGTTTAATTTTTGGCGTTGTTGCTGCATGCCTAAGTTTTAACAGAATTACCACCCCTCGGGTTGTCCCGAGTTATCTGCCTCTATGGAGTTAGAACGCGCCTAAACTTAGTTCGCGACCAGGCTGACCTTACTGGTGTTATGATGCATTCCTGAACCTGTTCAGAGTTTGAGCACTAGGTAAACCTTCCGCGAACAAATACTATTTTTATCGACGGACGTTTTTTCCGGCTGTATTACTACGCCAGCTAGAACTAGGGCGGCCAGATGCGCAACAGTTACGCTACAAAATTTCCTATTTTTATGTAGCAACAAGGTTCATATTACATATTTGCATATGACAAACTGTATATTTTTCACGGTTTAAAACTAAGCAAGCCGATTTTAAAACGGTTGAAAATGATAAACTTCATATTTAGCTCTTTTGAGAAATTGGTAAACTGCCTTTAACACATTTTGTTATGGTTACAGACATTGGATGGTGGTTTTATAGACTTATAAGCCAAATCTTCTTATTTTTATGTAACAACAGGGTTCATATTACACATTTGCATATGACACACTGTATATTATTCACGTTTTAAAACGAAGCAGGCCGCTTTTAAAACGGTTCCATGTGAAACACTTCATATTTAGCTCTATTCACAACTAGGCAACACGCCTTTCAAACATTTTGTTATAGTCACAGACATTGTATGGTGGTTTTCTAGACTTACAAGACAAATGTTCCTATTTGTATGTTAACAACAGTAGTCAAATTACATATTTGCATATGACAAACTGTATATTTTTCACTTTTTAAAACGAAGCACGCCGCTATTAAAACGATTCCATATGATAAACTTCATATTTATCTTTTTTCGCACCTAGGCAACCCGCCTTTAAAAACATTTGTTATGGTCACAGATACTGAGTCGTAGTTTTCTAGACTTACAAGACAAAACTTCCTAATTTTATGTAGAAACATTGTTCATATTACATAGTTGCATATGTCAAACTGTATATTTTTCACTTTATAAAACGAAGCACGCCGCTATTAAAAACGATTCCGTATGATAAACTTCATATTTATCTCTTTTCGCAACAAGGCAAAGGCCTTTAAAAACATTTGTTATGGTCACAGATATGGATTCGTGGTTTTCTAGACCTACAAGACAAAACTTCCTATTTTTATGTAACAACAGGGTTCATATTACATAGTTGCATATGACGCATTGTATATTTTTCACTTTTTAAAAACTAAGCAAGCCGCTTTCAAAACTGGTCCATGTGATAAACTTCATAATTAGCACAATTCACAACTAGGTAACCCAACTTTAACACATTTTGTTATGGTCACAGATATTGGGTGGTGGTTTTCTAAACAAACAAGACAAATGGTCCTTGTTTTATGTAATAAAAGTGTTCATATTATATAGTTGCATATGAGAAACTGTATATTTTTCACGATTTAAAACTAAGCAAGCCGATTTTAAAACGGTTGAAAATGATAAACTTCCTATTTAGCTCTTTTGAGAAATTGGTAAACTGCATTTAACACATTTTGTTATGGTTACAGACATTGGATGGTGGTTTTATAGACTTATAAGCCAAATCTTCTTATTTTTATGTAACAACAGGGTTCATATTACACATTTGCATATGACACACTGTATATTTTTCACGTTTTAAAACGAAGCAGGCCGCTTTTAAAACGGTTCCATGTGACACACTTCATATTTAGCTCTATTCACAATAGGCAACACGCCTTTCAAACATTTTGTTATAGTCACAGACATTGTATGGTGGTTTTCTAGACTTACAAGACAAATATTCCTATGTGTATGTTAACAACAGTATTCAAATTACATATTTGCATATGACAAACTGTATATTTTTCACTTTTTAAAACGAAGCACGCCGCTATTAAAACGATTCCATATGATAAACTTCATATTTATCGTTTTTCGCACCTAGGCAACCCGCCTTTAAAAACATTTGTTATGGTCACAGATACTGAGTCGTAGTTTTCTAGACTTACAAGAAAAAACATCCTATTTTATGTAGAAACAGGGTTCATATTACATAGTTGCATATGTCAAAATGTATATTTTTCACTTTATAAAACGAAGCACGCAGCTATTAAAACGATTCCGTATGATAAACTTCATATTTATCTCTTTTCGCAACAAGGCAAAGGCCTTTAAAAACATTTGTTATGGTCACAGATATGGATTCGTGGTTTTCTAGACCTACAAGACAAAACTTCCTATTTTTATGTAACAACAGGGTTCATATTACATAGTTGCATATGACGCATTGTATATTTTTCACTTTTTAAAAACTAAGCAAGCCGCTTTCAAAACTGGTCCATGTGATAAACTTCATAATTAGCACAATTCACAACTAGGTAACCCAACTTTAACACATTTTGTTATGGTCACAGATATTGGGTGGTGGTTTTCTAAACAAACAAGACAAATGGTCCTTGTTTTATGTAATAAAAGTGTTCATATTATATAGTTGCATATGAGAAACTGTATATTTTTCACGATTTAAAACTAAGCAAGCCGATTTTAAAACGGTTGAAAATGATAAACTTCCTATTTAGCTCTTTTGAGAAATTGGTAAACTACCTTTAACACATTTTGTTATGGTTACAGACATTGGATGGTGGTTTTCTAGACTTATAAGCCAAATCTTCTTATTTTTATGTAACAACAGGGTTCATATTACACATTTGCGTATGACACAATGTATATTTTTCACGTTTTAAAAAGAAGCAAGCCGATTTTTAAAACGGTTCCATGTGACACACTTCATATTTAGCTCTATTCACAACTAGGCAACACGCCTTTCACACATTTTTTTATAGTCACAGAAATTGTATGGTGGTTTTCTAGACTTACAAGACACATGTTCCTATTTGTATGTTAACAACAGTATTCAAGTTACATATTTGCATATGACAAACCGTATATTTTTCACTTTTTTATAACGAAGCACGCCGCTATTAAAACGATTCCGTATGATAAACTTCATATTTATCTCTTTTCGCAACTAGGCAAAGGCCTTTAAAAACATTTGTTATGGTCACAGATATGGATTCGTGGTTTTCTAGACCTACAAGACAAAACTTCCTATTTTTATGTAACAACAGGGTTCATATTACATAGTTGCATATGATAAATTGTATATTTTTCACGTTTTAAAAACTAAGCAAGCCGCTTTCAAAACTGTTCCATGTGATAAACTTCATTATTAGCACAATTCACAACTAGGTAACCCAACTTTAACACATTTTGTCATGGTCACAGATATTGGGTGGTGGTTTTCTAAACACACAAGACAAATGTTCCTTGTTTTATGTAATAAAAGTGTTCATATTATATATTTGCATATGAGAAACTGTATATTTTTCACGTTTTAAAACTAAGCAAGCCGATTTTAAAACGGTTGAAAATGATAAACTTCCTATTTAACTCTTTTGAGAAATTGGTAAACGACCTTTAACACATTGTGTTATGGTTACAGACATTGGATGGTGGTTTTCTAGACTTATAAGCCAAATCTTCTTATTTTTATGTAACAACAGGGTTCATATTACACATTTGCATATGACATACTGTATATTTTTCACGTTTTAAACGAAGCAGGCCGCTTTTAAAACGGTTCCATATGACACACTTCATATTTAGCTCTATTCACAACTAGGCAACACCCCTTTCACACATTTTGTTATAGTCACAGACATTGTATGGTGGTTTTCTAGACTTACAAGACACATGTTCCTATTTGTATGTTAACAACAGTATTCAAATTACATATTTGCATATGACAAACTGTATATTTTTCACTTTTTATAACGAAGCACGCCGCTATTAAAACGATTCCTTATGATAAACTTCATATTTATCTCTTTTCGCACCTAGGCATCGCCTTTAAAACATTTTGGTCTGGTCACAGATATTGAGTGGTGGTTTTCTAGACTTACAAGACAAATGTTCCAATTTTATGTAACAACAGGGTTCATATTACATATTTGCAGGTGACTCACTGTATATTTTTCACGTTTTAAATCTAAGCAGGCCGCTTTCAAAACTGTTCCATGTGATAAACTTCATAATTAGCACAATTCACAACTAGGTAACCCAACTTTAACACATTTTGTTATGGTCACAGATATTGGGTGGTGGTTTTCTAATCACACAAGACAAATGTTCCTTGTTTTATGTAATAAAAGTGTTTATATTATATATTTGCATATGAGAAACTGTATATTTTTTCACGTTTTAAAACTAAGCAAGCCGATTTTAAAACGGTTGAAAATGATAAACTTCATATTTAGCTCTTTTGAGAAATTGGTAAACGACCTTTAACACATTTTGTTATGGTTACAGACAGTGGATGGTGGTTTTATAGACTTATAAGCCAAATCTTCTTATTTTATGTAACAACAGGGTTCATATTACACATTTGCATATGACACACTGTATATTATTCACGTTTTAAAACGAAGCAGGCTGCTTTTAAAACGGTTCCATGTGACACACTTCATATTTAGCTCTATTCACAACTAGGCAACACGCCTTTCAAACATTTTGTTATAGTCACAGACATTGTATGGTGGTTTTCTAGACTTACAAGACAAATGTTCCTATGTGTATGTTAACAACAGTATTCAAATTACATATTTGCGTATGACAAACTGTTTATTTTTCACTTTTTAAAACGAAACACGCCGCTATTAAATGATTCCATATGATAAACTTCATAGTTATCTCTTTTCGCACCTAGGCAACCCGCCTTTAAAAACATTTGTTATGGTCACAGATACTGAGTCGTAGTTTTCTAGACTTACAAGACAAAACTTCCTATTTTTATGTAGCAACAGGGTTCATATTACATAGTTGCATATGTCAAACTGTATATTTTTCACTTTATAAAACGAAGCACGTCACTATTAAAACGATTCCATATGATAAACTTCATATTTATCTCTTTTCGCAACTAGGCAAAGGCCTTTAAAAAACATTTTGTTATGGTCACATATATGGATTCGTGGTTTTCTAGACTTACAAGACAAAACTTCCTATTTTTATGTAACAACAGGGCTCATATTACATAGTTGCATATGACAAATTGTGTATTTTTCACGTTTTAAAAACTTTGCAAGCCGCTTTCAAAACTGTTCCATGTGATAAACTTCATAATTAGCACAATTCACAACTAGGTAACCCAACTTTAACACACTTTGTTATGGTGAAATTATATGTTAAAGTTGGGTTACCTAGTTGTGAATTGTGCTAATAATGAAGTTTATCACATGGAGCAGTTTTGAAAGCGGCTTGCAAAGTTTTTAAAACGTGAAAAATACACAATTTGTCATATACAACTATGTAATATGAACCCTGTTGTTACATAAAAATAGGAAGTTTTGTCTTGTAAGTCTAGAAAACCACGAATCCATATATGTGACCATAACAAAATGTTTTTGTAGGCCTTTGCCTCGTTGCGAAAAGAGATAAATATGAAGTTTATCATACGGAATCGTTTTTAATAGCGGCGTGCTTCGTTTTATAAAGTGAAAAATATACAGTTTGACATATGCAACTATGTAATATGAACAATGTTTCTACATAAAATTAGGAAGTTTTGTCTTGTAAGTCTAGAAAACTACGACTCAGTATCTGTGACCATAACAAATGTTTTTAAAGGCGGGTTGCCTAGGTGCGAAAAAAGATAAATATGAAGTTTATCATATGGAATCGTTTTAATAGCGGCGTGCTTCGTTTTAAAAAGTGAAAAATACAGTTTGTCATATGCAAATATGTAATTTGAATACTGTTGTTAACATACAAATAGGAATATTTGTCTTGTAAGTCTAGAAAACCACCATACAATGTCTGTGACAATAACAAAATGTTTGAAAGGCGTGTTGCCTAGTTGTGAATAGAGCTAAATATGAAGTGTGTCACATGGACCGTTTAAAAGCGGCCTGCTTCGTTTTAAAACGTGAAAAATATACATTGTGTCATACGCAAATGTGTAATATGAACCCTGTTGTTACATAAAAATAAGAAGATTTGGCTTATAAGTCTAGAAAACCACCATCCAATGTCTGTAACCATAACAAAATGTGTTAAAGGTAGTTTACCAATTTCTCAAAAGAGCTAAATAGGAAGTTTATCATTTTCAACCGTTTTAAAATCGGCTTGCTTAGTTTTAAATCGTGAAAAATATACAGTTTCTCATATGCAACTATATAATATGAACACTTTTATTACATAAAACAAGGACCATTTGTCTTGTTTGTTTAGAAAACCACCACCCAATATCTGTGACCATAACAAAATGTGTCAAAGTTGGGTTACCTAGTTGTGAATTGTGCTAATTATGAAGTTTATCACATGGACCAGTTTTGAAAGCGGCTTGCTTAGTTTTTAAAAAGTGAAAAATATACAATGCGTCATATGCAACTATGTAATATGAACCCTGTTGGTACATAAAAATAGGAAGTTTTGTCTTGTAGGTCTAGAAAACCACGAATCCATATCTGTGACCATAACAAATGTTTTTAAAGGCCTTTGCCTCGTTGCGAAAAGAGATAAATATGAAGTTTATCATACGGAATCGTTTTAATAGCTGCGTGCTTCGTTTTATAAAGTGAAAAATATACATTTTGACATATGCAACTATGTAATATGAACAATGTTTCTACATAAAATAGGAAGTTTTGTCTTGTAAGTCTAGAAAACTACGACTCAGTATCTGTGACCATAACAAATGTTTTTAAAGGCGGGTTGCCTAGGTGCGAAAAACGATAAATATGAAGTTTATCATATGGAATAGTTTTAATAGCGTCGTGCTTCGTTTTAAAAAGTGAAAAATATACAGTTTGTCATATGCAAATATGTAATTTGAATACTGTTGTTAACATACAAATAGGAATATTTGTCTTGTAAGTCTAGAAAACCATCATACAATGTCTGTGACTATAACAAAATGTTTGAAAGGCGTGTTGCCTAGTTGTGAATAGAGCTAAATATGAAGTGTGTCACATGGAACCGTTTTAAAAGCGGCCTGCTTCGTTTTAAAACGTGAAAAATATACAGTGTGTCATATGCAAATGTGTAATATGAACCCTGTTGTTACATAAAAATAAGAAGATTTGGCTTATAAGTCTATAAAACCACCATCCAATGTCTGTAACCATAACAAAATGTGTTAAATGCAGTTTACCAATTTCTCAAAAGAGCTAAATAGGAAGTTTATCATTTTCAACCGTTTTAAAATCGGCTTGCTTAGTTTTAAAACGTGAAAGAATATACAGTTTCTCATATGCAACTATATAATATGCACACTTTTATTACATAAAACACGGAACATTTGTCTTGTGTGTTTAGAAAACCACCACCCAATATCTGTGACCATGACAAAATGTGTTAAAGTTGGGTTACCTAGTTGTGAATTGTGCTAATTATGAAGTTTATCACATGGAGCAGTTTTGAAGGCGGCTTGCTTAGTTTTTAAAACGTGAAAAATATACAATTTGTCATATGCAACTATGTAATATGAACCCTGTTGTTACATAAAATAGGAAGTTTTGTCTTGTAGGTCTAGAAAACCACGAATCCATATCTGTGACCATAGCACATGTTTTAAAGGCCTTTGCCTAGTTGCGAAAAGAGATAAATATGAAGTTTATCATACGGAATCGTTTTTAATAGCGGCGTGCTTCGTTTTATAAAGTGAAAAATATACAGTTTGACATATGCAACTATGTAATATGAACAATGTTTCTACATAAAATTAGGAAGTTTTGTCTTGTAAGTCTAGAAAACTACGACTCAGTATCTGTGACCATAACAAATGTTTTTAAAGGCGGGTTGCCTAGGTGCGAAAAAAGATAAATATGAAGTTTATCATATGGAATCGTTTTAATAGCGGCGTGCTTCGTTTTAAAAAGTGAAAAATATACAGTTTGTCATATGCAAATATGTAATTTGACTACTGTTGTTAACATACAAATAGGAACATTTGTCTTGTAAGTCTAGAAAACCACCATACAATGTCTGTGACTATAACAAAATGTTTCAAAGGCGTGTTGCCTAGTTGTGAATAGAGCTAAATATGAAGTGTGTCACATGGAACCGTTTTAAAAGCGGCCTGCTTCGTTTTAAAACGTGAAAAATATACAGTGTGTCATATGCAAATGTGTAATATGAACCCTGTTGTTACATAAAAATAAGAAGATTTGGCTTATAAGTCTATAAAACCACCATCCAATGTCTGTAACCATAACAAAATGTGTTAAAGGCAGTTTACCAATTTCTCAAAAGAGCTAAATATGAATTTATCATTTTCAACCGTTTTAAAATCGGCCTGCTTAGTTTTAAACCGTGAAAAATATACAGTTTGTCATATGCAAATATGTAATATGAACCTTGTTGCTACATAAAAATAGGAAATTTTGTAGCGTAACTTTTGCGCATCTGGCAGCCCTAGTTCTAGCTGGCGTAGTAATACAGCCGGAAAAAACGTCCGTCGATAAAAATAGTATTTGTTCGCGGAAGGTTTACCTAGTGCTCAAACTCTGAACAGGTTCAGGAATGCATCATAACACCAGTAAGGTCAGCCTGGTCGCGAACTAAGTTTAGGCGCGTTCTAACTCCATAGAGGCAGATAACTCGGGACAACCCGAGGGGTGGTAATTCTGTTAAAACTTAGGCATGTAGCAACAACGCCAAAAATTAAACAACAAGACATAACAAACAACAAGTTAATACCAACAAATAAACTATAAATAATAAGTAAATTGAAAATAAACAATTTTAACCATAAAACGCAGAATTAAAATTTTAAAAACTCGAGTATTTTTTAAAAACACCTCAAGAAAACCACAGAAAAGATCAGTCAAGTGGTCCTTTTCTTAGAAATAATACTTATTATATGTCTTTGCGCCAGATTATTCTTTATATATTTTTTGCGGCTGGAAAAAATATATCCCAAAACAACACGAAAACTCCAAAAAATAAACAAAATTAACCATAAAATTAAAATGTTAAAAACAACCTTTTAAAATTTAAAAAAAAAAAAAAAAAAAAAACACCTCAAGAAAACCCCAGAAAAGCTCCGCCAAGCCTTGTGTTCCTTGGAATTAATCCTTCTTTGTCATTGATGCCAGGTTTTTCCTTCTTTGTCATTTGATGCCAGGCAAAAGCTTCTCGTAAACCGCGCAGTATTCTACTTATATTGTGATATTATCAACATATCGTGCTTTTGTAAATAATTACAACGTATCATACAGCTGCATTTACAAATATATTATAATTATGTCGTTGAAATTTAAATTGGTTACACTAAAAAATATAAATGTAAGATTGTACAAATATTTTTCACAAGAAACGAGACGCGGTACTTTATTTCATAGTTCATCGTAGCCCTCAAAAAGACCACAACATGTAATGGGTATACCCTACAAAACAATATCGCGGTGATTAAGCGAAGACAACCATAATGTCAAAAATATAAATGAAACGATAGGACGAAACAATTTTGAAGACAATTTCGATAAAGAAATCATTAAGAGAGCAATTCATAAGATATTGTATGGCAAAGAAGCATTGACATTAAAAATATTGAAAACGTATCTTGAAAATACCAATGACATTCACATTTCTGAAATAAAATTATGAAAATCAGTAAGTAGTGCCGGATTTACATTTCACAAATATATGACAGAATCGTCATTTGTGAGAAACCACATTTAGAAACTATGAGAAGTAAATATTTGAGACATAGGGAGATGCGGAAAGAAAATTATGATATAGTATATATTGATGAAACATGGATAAATGATCACCATACTAATGAAAAGGAATGGCAATCTACAGATGGAACTATTAAGAGATATGTACCAAGTAGCAAAGGTCAAAGATTAATAATGACACATGCATGTAGCAGAGAAAAAGGTCTGTTGAATAATTGTGAACTCATGTTCATTTCCAAATCTACTGATAATCGAGACTACCATGCTGAAATGAATGGTCATATATTTAGAGAGTGGATAGAAAAACTGTTACTTCCATCGTTAGATAGACCCTCCTGACTGGTTATGGACGACACTTCTTACCATAATGTAGTTGCATGTGAAGATAAGATCCCTACAACCTCGTCTACTAAGGAAGAGATTAAAATATGGCTTAGAAAAGAAAATATTTCATTTACTGAACTGCACTTGAAACCTGAGTTGCTGATATTGGTAAAGAATGCACAGAGAGCGAAGACTTTCCCTATTGATAAAATTATAGAGAAGCATGGACATAGATGTATAAGACTACCATCGTATCATTCACTTTTAAATACAATAAAATTTGTTTGAGCTAAAAATAAAGGAGCCGTGGTAATGGAAAATAAAACATTCAGACTTAATGATGTTCATAAAATGACATATTCTATGCTCTCCGACATTAACGAAGAATTCTGGACTAAATGTGAGGACCATATATTGAAAGTGGAAGAAGAAAATTGGCATAAAGATGGTTTACTCTGCATTGAACCCATTACCATTATCAATCTATACTATTCATCGGATTCTGAATGAAGTGAAGAAATTTTTGCTAAACAAATGATATTATAAACAAGAACACAGAAGAATAATTATTCGTATTACAAAATTTCTACGCACAATTGGCACGCACAATAATACTATTTCATAAATGTTTCACTATTAACTTTATATTTCGTTGCAGATATTCTCAATACAACGAAAGAAAAATATTATTCTCGAAATATCTCATTTTTACCCACGCTATGAAAGATGTACGATACGCCTATACATGCAATTACTGTAAAATTTATTTTCCACATACAATAAAATCGTTACTACCTAAAAAAAACGACAGTCGTAGCGACTGCTGCGATAAATCCGCTCAATATAGATAATAAATAATCAAAAATCTGTAACATGGTTATGAAATGATGCACTCGTGCAAAATATGAAGTCTATGCGCTCAGTAATTACAGAGAAAATTTAAATATTGGTGGACAACTATTTATGAGCGCACTATAGCTCTATATCTGTATTCCCCCATTCTATTTCTCAGTATTTCATTCTAATTCTCTATATTTCTTGTGTTTATTGTTACAATCCTACTATTATTCATTGTTTATTATATTAAATTATTTCAAATAATATTATTTACGAAAATTGTTTTTGTTGAAGTCTTTAGTTATCGTATTTTTTTTTATTTCTCCGTATTGTTTAGTCATACCGCAAATATACTACATTTAATTAAAAATAAATGACTTGGAAAGTTATTGAACATTGGCTAGGAAGAATTCAAGTCAAATAAGCAAATAAGAGAAGATACTACACAATAATACGTTTCTATACACACGCAAAAAAAGAACAAAACGATTGATTTATCTCGGACATTAGATTAGAATGAATGGCACTAAAATGGGTACCAAATAACAAGAGCAAATGAGACAGAGCAAGATATACTTTTTCAGATAAACCATTACTATGGGTATCAACAACATGCGAGAACTACAAACTAGCATCACATCGCTCAAACTGGAGTGTACTGGTTTCTACCCTGTACACCGTATACGGCGATAAAGGAACATAAAAATAGACAGATATACAGAGATACAGACAGCTAGCCAGACAGAGAGGCACAGGCAGGCAGGCAGACAGACAGACGTAGTGTTACAGTTAAAGATTGACACACTTGTACTTGATTGAAATTGGTTTTATTTGCGTATAATTCATTGTACTCTCGTACTTGTATTTCAACATTGCTTTTCTCTCTCTCTGTCTCCCCTCTGGTGTATGTGTACGTTTATCTAATAACGTGTTCTTTTTCGTCTTTCGTTTTCAAACTTCCACAGATTAACAGAATGAGTCCAGAGAACGGAATTCGTTGTACCATGGTTTACAGTTTTGCCTTCGGTCTGACACATCAGACTTCATCATGTTTCATAGACCTTATAACGTATAACTATACTATAACTTACTTCTCATTACCTTCCATTATATTTATGATTATTATTGCGCTTCGCAATAGGAAATTTGTTGTAACAAAATTTTGTGTCAACTCTCATTAGTTCTCTCTGCCACATGATCTTCAATAACTATCTTAGATCTAGAAACCTCAAATTTGCTATATACAAAGTGCAATAACTTGACAAATAAACACTACATGTGAGTTGCTCGCACGTTCTGGTAGATATACTTCGTACTCATGGGATTATTCGTATTTGACAATTCCATGTCATTTATGGCACTGACCATGGAATTTATGATTTGGTAACATTTTCGGGTGTACATTTGAAAATGTATTCGAATTTAGAAGTTGTGCCATTTTTGGTCACATTTAATATGTCATTTTATTTGTTTCTTCAAATGATACTCTCTTGCAATCCTGGTTCGTGATGATATTACATCAAGATATCACAGTAGTAAATGTTCAAGCTATCACCGTAACAAATGTTAACGACTAGACTTTACTTATATAGGACTATAGCCACATTTAATCCTGCCATTGATATGAAATAAAATGTTTGAGAACAAAAATATTACTACTGTTAATCAAATGAAAATAGCCGTTTCTTCAATAATGGTGATATTGTATATATGTCAAAGGAGAGGACAAGGTAGAAAATATGCGTATACTTTTTCGAAGTAATGTGAAAGAAAGTTTATGAATATAAAACGAATTATAAGTAACACAATGACAATTGTATGTAATTTGAGTGACACCGGAATCACCGGCACCTGTATTGCGAAACATAATATATTCCTCCAGGGCCACAGGAGATGAATAGGGCAGAAACCATAGCTTTCCATTTCTGTCTTTGTGTTGCCAGGTCTATCAATTCTTGCGTGTTGTTTAGGTTCATTGACATGCCTTCTCTATAAATGGTTCTTCGTAGAGTTTATCTAGGTATCCCTCTTCTTCTTACTCCAGGCGGCATCCAATATAGTGACTGCTGGTGAATTCTTAGGCTGTTCATTCTGAGAACATGGCCGATGTAAGTCCAACGCCTTTGTCTAATGAAGGAAGATATATAGGTTTGTTTGCTTTCCTCTCTTATAGTAGTGTTAACTTTAAAGTTACTCCACTTGATATATGAGAGTGTTTGTTCATAATAAATAATTGATAACAATAGCTAAACATTCATAGAGCAATGAATACACTGTGTTTTTCACTATTGCACCATTATATTCATTGTATGTATATATATATATATATATCCTAGGAGAATCCTAGGAATATCGGTAAGAGACAGAGTGAGGAATGGGGACATTAGACAAAGAACCGGCACCACTCCAATCTTGGAATATATTATATATTAATATAATTTAAAGAGATTATTCTATGGGGAATTGTGCGATGGTAAACGTTCAAGTGGAGGGCAGAAAAAGCGCTTCAAGGATCACCTAAAAAGCTCCCTCAAGAACTGAATCATCGATCCTCTGGGGGACTACAGCACTTGATCGCTCAGCCTGACACACTCAGATCACTGCTGGCATCTCGAAATTTGAAAAAGAAAGAACACTGCCGGCAATCCACAAGCGCAAGAAGCGGAAGGACAAATCCGTAAATTCTCCTACCCCGAACCTTCAGCACTTCTTCATGCACTGCAATAGAACTTTCCGTGCACGAATCGGACCCATCGTGCACCTACGAACTCACAAACTAAATTAGTTAATTACTAATTTGAATTATTTTATATATATTTTTTCATCGCATTTAATGGGTTTTTTTTCATGCCATGCTCATCTTCGCTTGCGAAGCAGAAACACCATCATCAAGAGAAACAGATAATATGGTTTACCCACATAAGCAGACCACTATCAGACAGCATACCACAGCAAGCTATACTACATATATACAGTGAAATCCGACCTAGAGGCAGACCACGGAAACAATTGAGCACCTAAATAAAAGTGGCGAGAAATTCCACAATATACTAAACACACAAAAGGTCAATCTACGAAACCTCTTCTACCCCCTCCCCCACGCTAAAAGACAACAAAGGGTAAAATGTGTTCTCATACTGTAGTATTTTAACTGGTAAAAGCTTCAGAATGAAAGCGGAGGAAATGTCAGAAATACTAAAGGATAATATCGTCCGCATTTAACAGATCTACCACAGACCTGATCTTAATTCAGACTTGTTCAGAGAACTAATACGCCTAGGTCTTCCACGGGCATCTCCCCTCTCACCTGTATTTTTAATGTCTTCACCGTGGAAATCACACAACAGCAGCTCGACGGAAGAAGTAGAATACTGTCTTTTACGGACTATATCCTAGTATACAGACAGGGAAGTCATAGAATAGAAACTGTCAGATCACCGCAGAATGAGCTAAATCGTATCGCCTCCTATTTGATGATTCAGGTGTACTGAATCAAAAAAAGGAGGCTGCGGTAATATGGTTTTCTCTTAATAATCACAGCGTATTATCTACGACACCGTGAAGATGACACGATACAACGTAATCAGTACCTCATCCTTACAATACCTGGACGTGCGATTTGATCGTAGTCTGTGCTTTCGCGAAAACTTTGAGCAAGTTATCGCAAAGGACTTTCAGCTCCGAGAGTGATGACAGCGGTCGATACTAAACAATCACAGCTTATAATCTTATATAAGGCTCTTGTCTTTCCTGACATTGAATATGCAGGCGCCACTATCATCGCCAGTCACACACAGATTGAGAGACTGGAGAGAATTCAAAATGAAGCTATGAGGATCATCATTGGTTGCGCAAGGGACACACCCTTTGTGGCTATGAGATTTATCCTTTATTTTCCGAGAATATCTCACAGAATTGATATGTGGTATTCCCGTGCATAACTGAGAGTGAGTTCTGACAAAGACAACCAACTACATAGTGAGCACCCTCGCGTGAAGAAAAGCAGGCTCAAGAAAGGCAAATCGTAGATGGGTCGTAACTAGGATACCTTAAACAGATTTGCGCCACAGACGGCATAACGCATGGCGAGGAATGGATACCTATTCTTATGGTCTTTCAAGAAGAAGTCAAAGCCGTCATTACACTCAATAGAAAGTGTAGGAAACACAGCTCCGTGAGCGTGAATGCTGAGGTCAAGGCACTCATCTGCGGTCATGCCGA
This sequence comes from Meghimatium bilineatum, assembly GCA_034231615.1. Taxonomy (NCBI): domain Eukaryota; kingdom Metazoa; phylum Mollusca; class Gastropoda; order Stylommatophora; family Philomycidae; genus Meghimatium; species Meghimatium bilineatum. The sequence goes on along the minus strand of CM067298.1, from coordinate 27,466,277 downwards.
TGACACAGACCTTGTGATTTACACGGATGGGTCGTCATCCGTCACCACCGAAGCGCATGGGCCTTTACTGCCAGATTACAAGGACGAACTGTACACGAAGTGAAGCCTTTACCACAACAACAAGCAATCTAACAATGGAAGTATATGGCGTAAAGCAGGCAAGTAAACGGCTGGAATCACAACCCTATTCCCATGCGAGCACACTAAATGACTCAATGAATATGATTCAGAATGTCAAAACAGATGATGTACGCAGGGGATGGGTGGAGTCTTTAGAGAGAGCTATAATGTGGGCATTACTACGAAAACTCATGCTTACCTTTTTCCCCGGACACTAGGGTGTGGAGGGAAACGAACGAGCCGACCAATTACCTAGCCTCGCCACCATAACAGATGGTCGACCTATGGACCGAGCAGACATACTCATTGCTCTTCATGAGTTCGCGCGATCAGAGGATTTTGAGATTAATGAGTAGATTGAGAATGAGAGTGTGGTGGTCCGTAGAGAACACCTGAAAAAGATTACAAAAAGTACAGTGAACCAACATAGAACCGGAACTATCAGTCGTTATATCCTGAGAGATTTACTGAAGCGGAGGTCTGACCACCTATGGACGTGTATGGTGTGCGGCGAGGCTAATCAACAGACCTAATACTTATTACCAATTTTACAAACTTTAAAAATGTAAAACTTCTAGTGTTTAGTAAATAAATGGTGCGTCGAAATATTACTCAACCTACACGAAAAGGAAAATTGAATTATATATATCTATCTATGCTCCTTCAGCGCCGAACACGGTACGTGGGGCAGAAACCAGAGCTCTCCAGTTCGAGTGATGTGATGCTACTGTGTGTAATTGCTGTGTGTTGTTGAAACCCATAATTATACCTCCTAGATGCTTCTTCTTCGAGCAGTCTCTCTTGGTCTTCCTCATTTTCTTTTGCCATCTGGTACCAATTTTAATGCTTGTAGTGACTGTTTTTATTCATTCTATGTACATGTCTGATACAAATATATGATTTTTTTTCTTATTTGTTTTAGAAATATATTGTTGTTTGGTGTCGTATCGTACTAGCATGTTTGACATGGATTCTTCCCAACCAATATTTCAAAAAGTCTTCTAAGACAATATTGAATTCAAATTGCACTCTAGACGCCTAAATGAGATTATTTCCATGGTAGATGATTTAAATTGGCTATTCTTGCTGTGTAGTCTGCGGACAATTAGGAGTGTTCTCAATGCAGTGACCTCTCAGCGGTTTCGTGAATCATAGACGAAATGTTATGAACTTTACATTTAGAATGGAAATGAATAGACTTCGCTAGATACTGTATTCCAATCTTACACGAGTCACCTAGACAACGATTTATTCATCGGCCTCTGACTGGGTATAGAATAACAAGATGTAATGAGAAGTCGCTATACTCATATAACGAATATCTCAAAAATGAGGCAATGAGAGCGGTAGTGGTGTATACTAGAGATACACTCATCACTACAATGATATTTGTGCTCGATCTCCCCATTATCAGAGTGTGACATCACGTAGCGCAAGTAAGTCATATCTAAAAGTAGCAGAATATACTCAACACCCATTACAGAAACGTCTAGATGAAACAAAGGGGAAATGAATCAACTAGGGTAGACCATAGATGGCAGAAACTAAATACATATTGCGAAGAGTATACGAAACAGAAGAATTGGAAAGGGCAGTAAATGGGAGGAGGTAGGCATTGAGAAAATATCACTGTCTAACGTAATAATTCAACTAGATAAATTGTGTCGGAAATGGGCTGGTATCATGGTAGAAGTTACAGTACAAAAGCTTGCCCAGCTACACTCGAAACTATATACACAGATGGCTCTGTCAACAGAAATACAAATAAATGTTATTTGGGTTTTGTTGCCTACAGAAACGGCTTGAAGTTGGTTGAGAGAATATCTGCATACTCCACTATCACATCGAGCATAGGGATGAGACAAAAGGAGTTACAGCAGCACTAAGTTGGTTGATAACTGATTCAACAACACGCTTGGTAACAGTCACAGACTTTCAAAGCATGCTGCGCAAGATAGAAAATAACATGCTGAGAACGGAATTAGTTTCGCTATTGAACAACTCAATTGTTCAGAACATTACATGGATATACTGCATGTGCCGCGCAGAAGTCAGTGGAAGTGAAAGAGCTGACTTATTGGCTGGCAATGCTGCGATTAATAATGCAGTACTAAGAAAAGATTAAGCTGACTTAATTAAAGAAGTCATAAATTCATTGCAAAATGAAGATGTTGATAATGGGCCTGACAACATACACATGCAAAGAATGACATAAATGTAAGTGATTAGATGAGAGTGAAGAAAATATTTTACTTTTGGAAAGACCGAAGATCAAATAATAACCAACTGACTGGGACATTGAGTTTACATACACTCGAATGGCTGCTGTAACGGAGAGGGGAGTACTTATTGAAATGACACGTGAGCTATGATGCTAGTTTCTAATCAAGAATCAACCAATATCTCCGATTTCTACCTCATCGTCTACACAACTTATGCAAATCTTGCGGCACCGTGTCAACAAAAACGATGTGCCTCTACAGTCAGGTTCTTGATTCTTGATTCTTGATTAGAAACTGACCTCGCAGCATGTGGCGCATTCCCATAAGTGCTCCGCCCTCTTTTCCAGCAGCCATTCGACTCGATGGTGTTTCGAGTCTAATGCCGCCGAAACAGATATCGACAACAGGGCACAACTTTGTTTTCTTTGTTGTTCCGCCCACCCACGCCGTGCCCGTAACTAGTTCAAGCATAACGTCAGCCTGTCGTAACAACTTGGTAACTGTTATCGAAGGTTACGACTACGGGATTGTATAGATGACGTGCCATGAAGCTTATATAAGAAGATAACCTCAATATAAAGGCATGTCATCTACTAAGGTTTTCTGTTGCATGGTTGGTGTGTCTAGTGAGCCATTGGTGAGACCCACAGACGCAACCGCATGCGCACAGTAAGGTTAAATACAGTAGGGTCTTATAGTCAAAAGTAGTAAGCTCAAAATTCAAGTCTCCAATAAAGTAAAATAAGATAGAAACACCGAATGCAATGTTTACAGTGACATTCCTAAAGAGCAACTCTCTGCACCAGGTGCAGTACACTTGAGGCAACAAAATACAGAAAAGAGGTGTTCATATTTAGCATAGAGCTTTTTGTAATCTTCCACTAACTCATTGTTAAAAAACAACAACATTATAGCAAGAAGACACATGATCAATTTCACAGACAACTGTATGTAGACCAGTGGCGTATCCTGGGGTCTGAAAGAGAGCATGCAACTTTTAAAAAATGATAATTTTCTACTCACCCAGTTATTTGAAGTTCAGTTCTATTCTGCGGCTCTTTCTGCTAAAGTCCTCTGTTACTTTGTTATAAAAGTCATCATTGCCTTTCATCTCTACAAGAAGGTCTTTTTCAATTGACATCATTGATAGAGCAGAAAGACGACATTGCCCCTGCGAGTTCCTTATGACATTTTTAATGCGTTTTAATGCAGAAAACGAACGTTCCACTGAAGACGACGATGCAGGAATTGTCAATATTAAAATAACTTACATAATGATTCCGAACCACAAAGCCAAACGACTTTCTTATATAAATCATTGTTAAATGAACGGACACATTTTGTTCCTTCTCGTTTCAAACTGCTTAACGCAGGAATCGGTCTGTCCATTTTTACCAAGTCCAATTTTTCATTAAATGTTCGCGATTGAAACGGTCGCTCAAATAAATCTACAACAACATCATTAATAGAATCAGCCATAATAACAAATTGAAATTGAAACCACATCGCTGTGTAAATGTGCGTGTGTGTTGAGTAAGATCACGTGACGTGTACCAAAAGTTACCGGAAATGGCTTACTAAACAAGTGTGTGTGTATGCAATCAAGATTATAATTGCTTGCATTGTTATCATTAGTTTAACATTCAAATAAAAGTACTAGAACATAGAAATTGCACTGTTTCACACCAGTAAATAAATGTTCATCAATCAATTTATTATGTGCCAGTGCTAAATTGTTATAATAGTGATTGAATCATAAAATGTATTAATTTTTTTTTCATCGCAAGCTTATTCTGGAGACAAGGTTATAAAAAAACACACAGTATATCACTGCGCTTATATGTAAAGGGACTATTTTAACGAAAGCAAAAACAAAATTGCTTTACTGTGGCCACTAAAACTTTCATATGTGTTGCCAGCACTAATTTTCGGAAAAATTCAGATTTGTGAGAAAAATATTTTAAAATATATTTTTGAGCAATGCTGCAAGGGCTAAGTTTGGATGGGGGATAGATCACTGACTGGTTTATCATTTTCGCAACTCTTGAAGGCATGCAATGCTTGCCTTGCTTATGCTTAGCATACGCCACTGATGTAGACATTCTCACTTGGACGCGATGTTGATGTTGCTGGTGAATAAAACCTCAACTTATAGAAGGAGGTGAAGCAACCAATCAAATTTTAGCTTTTCCTATAAGAGAACCAATCTCTCAGCGGCTGAACAGATTCTGTCAAATATACGCAGTCGAGCTTGGTTATTCTCCACCAACCACTGTTTATTTCCACCATTACTGGCATCTAGATAAATATTGGACTGCAAAGCCCACGGACACAGTATATGCTAAACCGTTCTTAACGTAGACTCGATAAAGTATTACAAATTCAACACTCATATCAACATATTGAAAGTCTGTCGCACGCTAGGCAGCCTCTCGGCCTAAATGCATGTTTAAAAAAAAGATGCGCATAGATTGTAATTATATGACGTAACTAAACTGTAGCACACTGAATTCACTCTCTCCGTTCCATATCACAGGAGAAATCGTTCTGGCCACATGATAATTAACCTAATCAAATAATAATTCACATTTTCAGTTATATATATGTAAAACTTGTAAACATACACATATAGCGGTTCCACTGTAAAGTAATACAAATATTCCGAATAATTATTCAGAATCATTTAAGACCAGTGATTTTCAAAGTGGGCCATATGGCCCACATGAAACAGAGAATTGCTGGGGCCACTACAAAAAATGACTCCCTAGAAATAAATTGTTCAGACTATATACAATAAAATAAATAATAATAAGCATTGAAGAAAGTAGAAAAGTATCTTTGCGTTCGTCCCAAGTGGATCATAGAAATCAGTGTTACATAAAAGGAAACAATAAAGGTTGAAAACCAGTGCTCTGAACCAATGGATCTAAACCTTTTTTGACACGTGGAGTACTTTATGGGAAAATGTGTTCTGTGCCCCTTTCCCCAGAGTTCCTTACAATAAAAGTCATTAACTTTCTATGCAAGCCATCAAGGCTTTCGTTCACATAAATAAATTCAAAGCCACCAATGCTTTCGTTCACATACATAAATTTCCGAGGATCCACTGTAAGGGTATGTCCCACCCACCCCCCCCCCCCCACCTCCAATTTCTATATATTTCTGATTTCCCCACCCTCTCCGTGGTCTACAAGTATTTCTTAGAGGTATCGTGTGCCTTGCACAGTTAGAAAAAAAAATGGATAGCATATCCTTCACATGACTTAGCTATCAACCCAACATTTGTTGGCTGTGGTGATTTTCTAGACAATATAAATACGTTCAGTAGTTTGCCACTGCTTTCTGAACGGTCCGGATGCACAATTGCATGTGACAGGGAACGTACTCGGCACCTTGGCCGTTACAGACGCGCGCTGTACCACTTCGCCACAGGTTAGAAGGTATCCTAAATGAATTATGAATTTATTGAAATTACTTATGCATTTTATTTATTATATATTACCAGACTGTTAGAACAATTTACATAGCAAAATATAGCAATAAAATAAGAAAGTAAATCTAATTTACCGAACAATAGATACAAAATCAACACGAACATTACTGCCATGCAATACGGTTCTATAATCGCAAAGCATAACCCCTATATTTCGATATTATAGCGGGATGTGAACAAAATTAAGAAATTACGTCACTTGCAGAACATTATTACAACTGCATGATGCTGCTAGATTATAGGACTCATGGAGGGGATGGACAGGGTTAGGTATAGTCTTTACAATAAATCTAAGGTCGGCTCTAAATAAAAATCAAACTCTTGATTCCCGTTGCTCTGAGCCATTGCGACCACTCCAAAAAATGTATACTTTCCGTCTCTTTCTGTTAGCTGGACTTCATCCAGTAATTTCGTTTTCGCTTAGGGCTACAATGGCAAGCTTGTGTCTGGCCAATTCCTTTGCAGCTAGCACCGTTCTGACTCTGGGAGGGGATGGGCAGGGTTAGATATAGTGTTTACAATAAATCTAACGCTAGTACATGTCTACATGTCCCACCCCCTTCGTGGTGATGGAGACAGATAAGTGTGTTCTGGCATTCCAAATCAAAAACTTTTACAGGGCGAACAATTCTTAAAACCTGTGAACCGAAAGTAGTAGGGGGTATGCTCTGTGATTACTGTTCCTGCAATACTACAGAATACATGAAGTTCAAGGTAAAATGAATAATTCTCTTACCAGAGATCTTTGCCGTTCTATTTCACCTGGACTAGTTTCCTTCAAACCCCGCCTGCCGCGAATTTCGGTTCTCTTATCAAATGTATCTGACGACTCTGAAATATCATCTGTCTTGACAGAAGGTATATCTGACGACTTTGAACTATCAGCTTTCTTTATTGTTGAATCAGACGACTTATCAGACTTTGGGCCACGAGCTTGTGATTTCCCCTTGTCTTTTGCTTTAGCTGGCGGTGGCTGCTTGCTTTTAGTCGTTGTTTTTATCGGCTTCTGAAAGGTAAAAAATGAGAATAACAGATTATATCCATTGCCATCGTCATCATTAAATGATTATAACCAAATTTGATATTTTAGGAGATTCTAATGGATCAACGATTGAAGTTACCGAGTATGTGCAATAAATTGTACTCTCGACAAGTGGCGTATCGATTTGTTAAGAGGGACAGAGCACATATAGGGTAACCCGAATACAATGAAGTAAATCACCTACGCATATTGAGACCTTTAACCAAGGTTAGCAGATAATTGAAACTTGTTATGCCTTTAATCAAGGTTGGTTGATAAGACAGGCGACTTTTAGGGCACGTTTTCTAGCCCCTCCTCTATTTCTATGGGCGAGATCGTCGGCAGTAAAGATCTATGTACATAAAATAAATAGAAAGTAACGGATTTGCCAGGCCGGCCAATTCAGGCTATTGTAACCTAAAGGCTCCAGCTCGTCTGCTAGATTATGCAATGCTACATTTGGCGGACGGCGTGGATAACCCAATTCATGGTCAACGGGCTGGAGAGCACTAGCCAGCAAAGCATTGTGGAACGCATAGGAACTTGTGAGACATGTAGAACACTCTGGTCATCCACTGCATCATTGTACATTTTCAGTTGTGCTGATTTATCTTGCAACTGAAAACTGTTTGCCCAGGAAAGGAGTGTGGTCGACAAATGACACTACTCATCAACACTTTAAACTAGATTCAGCGGCAATCATTACTTAACTATCATCATTATATTTTCTACAAATGGCAAGTACTTTGGTAATGGGGAAATGGCAAACCCGGAAAAGTGGACTACTCAAGCTGCATTCACAACAATGCAAGCAGGATGATCAGAGCAAAGGTGGACTTCTCAAGCTGTATTCACAACAATGCAAGCAGGATGATCAGAGCAAAGGGTCGCTTTCTATTTAAATTCAAGGCAAAAACGTGGTTCAACAGCTCACTGATCGAATGAGCAACCATATTCTTGATAGTTCTACTCACTCCCATAGCAAAACCGCTATTCAGTAAAGACCTATGTACAGAAAGTAGACATGACATGAAAGGTTCATTTGTTATTATTTCCGTGAATTTCGTTGGTCGGCCGTAGCTTTTATTGGCATGCGACTCCGAGTATATAAATATTGACTAACGAAAACACGACCATAAGTAAAAAATGTAATGAATAAAGATTTGTTTACTTTCTGTACATGTCTTTACTTTAGATGATCTCACCCATAGCAATAGGGGAGGGAATAGAAATAGTGCCCCAAAAATAGCCTGCCTCATCTGACCTGGCCAGAATATTGGATTTTCAGAGTAAAAATGCTGTCAATACTGCATTTTACACGTTAAGGTGTTGCAGGGAGGGATTTTGTAGCTGTGTGATAAAGGCCGCATGCACTTGCTGTCGTCACGTCATGTACAGGACTAGTTTTTTTAATTTTCCTAATAGTAGCGTGGACTTTCAGAGCTTAATGTTGAGAAATAGTAGTGTATATACTTTCACAGAACTTTGTTGTGAGATAGTAACATACATTTTTATAGATCGATGTTGAGAGATAGTAACGTGGATTTTGCCATCTCGGTATTGAGAAATGTATCGTTGACAATTGCAACTCAATGATGAGAGAAAGTAATGTGAATTCGAGTATTTTTAGTGTTGAGAGATAGTAACTTAGTGTTGAGAGATAGTAACTTAGTGTTGAGAGATAGTAACTTAGTATTCAGAGATAGTAACTTAGTGTTGAGAGATACAGTTTGGTGTTGAGAGATAGTAACTTAGTATTCAGAGAAGGTAACTTAGTGTTGAGCGATACAGTTTGGTGTTGAGAGATAGTAGCTTAGTGTTGAGAGACACAGCTTGGTGTTGAAAGATAGTAACTTAGTGTTGAGAGATAGCAACTTAGTGTTGAGAGATAGTAACTTAGTGTTGAGAGATAGTAACTTAGTATTCAGAGATAGTAACTTAGTGTTGAGAGATAGTAACTTAGTGTTGAGAGATAGTAGCTTAGTGTTGAGAGATAGTAGCTTAGTGTTGATAGATAGTAACTTAGTGTTGAGAGAGCAGCTGGGTATTGAGATATAGTAAATTAGTGTTGAGAAATAGTAGCTTAGTGCTGAAAGATAGTAGCTTAGTGTTGAGAGATACAGCATGGTGTTAAGAGACACAGCATTGTGTTGAGAGACACAACTTTGTATTAAGAGACACAGCTTGGTGGTAAGAGACACAGCTTGTTGTTAAGAGACACAGTTGGTGTTAAGAGAAACAGCTTGGTGTTAGAGATAGTAGCATGGTGTTGTGAGACACAGCGTGGTGTTGGGAGATTAAAGCTGAGTGTTCACAGATAGTAGCTTAGTGTTACGAAAAAGTAGCTTAGTGTTGAGACATAGCAGCTTAGTGTTGAGAGATAATAGCTTAGTGTTGAAAAATAGTAGCTTAGTGTTGAAAAATAGTTTCTTAGTGTTGAGAGATAGTAGCTTAGTGTTGAGAGTGCAGCTTTGTGTTGAGAGACAGAAACTCTGTGTTGTGAGAGAAGCCTTGTGTTCAGAGATAGTAACTCAGTGTTGAGAGAGCAGATATGTGTTGAGAAATAGCAGCTTATTGTTGTGAGATATTAGCTTAGTGTTGAGAGATAATAGCTTAGTGTTGAGAGAAAGTAACTCAGTGATGAGAGATAGTAGCTTAGTTTTGAGAAAGCAGCTTTGTGTTCAGAGATATTAACTCAGTGTTGAGAGATAGTAATTCAATGTTGAGAGATAGTAACTCAGTGTTGAGAGAGTATCTCAGTGTTGTGAGTTAGTAACTAAGTGTTGAGAGATAGTAGCTAAGTGTTGATAGAAAGTAACTTAGTGTTGAGAGAGCTGCTGTGTGTTGAGATATAGTAAATTATTTTTGAGAGATAGTAGCTTAGTCGTGAGAGATAGTAGTTTAGTGTTGAGAGATAGTAACTTAGTGTTGAAATACAGTAACTTAATGTTGAAAGATAGTAACTTACTGCTGAAAGATAGTAGCTTAGTGTTGAGAGATACAGCTTGTTGTTAAGCGACACAACGTGGTGCTGAGAGATAGTAGCTTAGTGTTATCGAAACAGCTTTGTGTTGAGAGATACAGCATGGTGTTAAGAGACACAGCTTTGTGTTAAGAGACACAGCTTGGTGGTAAGAGACACAACTTTGTATTAAGAGACACAGTTAGTGTTGAGAGACACAGCTTGGTGTTGGGAGATAAAAGCTGAGTGTTCAGAGATAGTAGCTTAGTGTTGCGAAAATGTAGCTTAGTGTTGAGACATAGCAGCTTAGTGTTTAGAGATAGTAGCTTAGTGTTGAGAGATAGTACCTTAGTGTTGAGAAATAGTAGCTTAGTGTTGAGAGATAGTAGCTTAGTGTTGTGGATACTAGCTTTTTGGTTGAGAGATAGTAACTCAGTGTTGAGAGAGCAGCTTTGTGTTGAGAGATAGTAGCTTAGTGTTGAGAGAGCTGCTTTGTGTTCAGAGATAGTAGCATAGTGTTGAGAAAGCAGATTTGTGTTGAGAGATAGTAACTCAGTGTTGAGAGAGCAGCTTTGTGTTTATAGATAGTAGCTTATTATTGCGAGATATTAGCTTAGTGTTGAGAGATAGTAGCTTAATGTTGAGAGATAGTAGCTTAGTGTTGAGAGATAGTAGCTTAGTGTTGAGAGATATTAACTCAGTGTTGAGAGTTAGTAACTCAGTGTTGAGAGATAGTATCTCAGTGTTTTGAGATAGTAACTCAGTGTTGAGAGATAGTAATTCAGTATTGAGAGAGTAGCTTTGTGTTGAGAAATAGTAGCTTATTGTTTCGAGATATTAGCTTAGTGTTGAGAGATAGTAGCTTAGTGTTGAGAGACACAGCTTGGTGTTGAGAGATAGTAACTTAGTGTTGAGAGATAGTAGCTTAGTGTTGAAAGATAGTAGATTAGTGTTAAGAGATAGTAGCTTAGTGTTGAGAGATAATAGCTTATTTTTGAGAGATAGTAGCTAAGTGTTGACAGATAGTAGCTTAGTGTTGAGAAATAGTATCTTAGTGTTGAGAGATAGTAGCTTAGTGTTCAGAGATAGTAGCATAGTGTTGAGAGGTAGTAGCTTTTTGTTGAGAGATAGTAACACAGTGTTGAGAAAGCAGATTTGTGTTGAGAGATAGTAACTCAGTGTTGAGAGAGCAGCTTTGTGTTTATAGATAGTAGCTTATTATTGCGAGATATTAGCTTAGTGTTGAGAGATAGTAGCTTAGTGTTGAGAGACACAGCTTGGTGTTGAGAGATAGTAACTTAGTGTTGAGAGATAGTAACTTAGTGTTGAAAGATAGTAGATTAGTGTTAAGAGATAGTAGCTTAGTGTTGAGAGGTAGTAGCTTTTTGTTGAGAGATAGTAACACAGTGTTGAGAAAGCAGATTTGTGTTGAGAGATAGTAACTCAGTGTTGAGAGAGCACCTTTGTGTTTATAGATAGTAGCTTATTATTGCGAGATATTAGCTTAGTGTTGAGAGATAGTAGCTTAATGTTGAGAGATAGTAGCTTAGTGTTGAGAGATAGTAGCTTAGTGTTGAGAGATATTAACTCAGTTTTGAGAGATAGTAACTCAGTGTTGAGAGATAGTAACTCAGTGTTGAGAGATAGTATCTCAGTGTTTTGAGATAGTACCTCAGTGTTGAGAGATAGTAATTCAGTATTGAGAGAGTAGCTTTGTGTTGAGAAATAGTAGCTTATTGTTTCTAGATATTAGCTTAGTGTTGAGAGGTAGTAGCTTAGTGTTGAGAGATAATAGCTTAGTGTTGAGAAATATTACCTTGGTGTTGAGAGTCATATCTTTGTGTTAAGCAAAACAGATGTGTGTTGAGAGACAGATGCTTGGTGTTAAGAGACACAGCTTGGTGTTAAGAGACACAGCATTGTGTTAAGAGACACATCTTGGTGTTAGAGATAGTAGCTTGGTGTTTGTTGGTATGTTTTGCGTTCGCTCCATTGTAACAATCACGGATATCTGTGCGATTTCCGCCGGTAGCGTGATTACGTTGTGCCACCATTATGCGTCTTGTAGGCCTAGCACATCCGATTTCGCATGCCGTGACAATTTGTGTGGGCTACCCTTAGCCTGTGACAGCCTCTATATCTGTCTCCAGGCACGCGTAGTGGCGACTCTTCGCCCAGACGATTTTTGCTCTCGTCTGACTCGCACGAGGGGTTCCACTGTCTATGAACTTGCCTCGTGTAATTGGGCGTGCTGTGCCTGTGCCCATTGGGTACTGAACCGTTTCTCATCCGTGAGCCTTGTTCCTTAAGGGGAAGAATTCAACAGTGGAGTTGGACCCTGGCTCTTTCGCCCTCTTAGCCGAGGTGTCATTCACCGACATCGTGTACTCCTTGTCCAAGTTCGAGTCTCACACCACGCGTTTGAGAGAAATGCGTTCTCGAGCTGAGCGTCCTTGTCCCAATAGCACCTGAGCCCATCAGGTACTGAACCCTTTCGCTCTTCAATTGTATTTCCGGTGTAGGAAAACCTGACAGTAGAGATGGGCCAGGGCTAAATCGTTATCCCTTTTGTGCCTGTGCCCATAGGGTACGGAACCCTTTCTCTCTGCAAGTGTACTTCCGGTATAGGAAACCTTGACAGTAGAGTTGGACCAGGACTGCCATCGTTGTCCCTTTCTTGCCTAAGCCCATCGGGTACAGAACCCTATCTCTTCGCGAGCATATTTCCGGTTTAGGAAGGCTCGACATTAGAGTTGGATTAGGTCTTCTTGCTTTACCAGACGCCAATGAATGGGTCTGGGTCTCTGCCTGTAAGGAACACAGGTAACTAGATGATCGTCTCGAGCTGACGGAGCTTGTAGTTCCCCTTTCCTAGAGACTTTTCACTTTCTATTTGCAGTTCGCACTGCCCTCTAGCGCTGTTCTGCCCTTTCATTGTTTCATTGTACTCAGTATGAAATATATTTGTCTCTCGCCATGCATCCACTTTTACGTGCATTTTACATTGGCCGCCCCTCCAATGTTCGGTCTGGACTGACTAGCTTCACTGTATGTCAACAGTGTCGCTATATGTGGTGATGCTGGTGGTGTCGGAGATATTGTCTGTCAAATCTCTTTCCATCTGCTACCTCCACAATCTCGGACCCGATCCCCAAAAGATGTGGCCAGAATCAGCTCGAGGTGCTGTATTTCCTTTTCCAGGGTGCACCGCGTGAAGGTACATTTGGGATCTTGGTTATCTGCTAACCCCGTGTCCGCCTAGAGCAATGCGTTCCCTTTGCACCCCTAGCTTGGTGTTAAGAGACACAGCATGGTGTTGGAGATAGTATCTTGGTGTTATGAGACACAACTTGGTGTTGAAATATAGTAGCGTTGTGTTGAGAGATAGTAGATTGGTTTTGAGAGACACAGCTTGATGTTTGGAGATAAAAGCTGAGTGTTGAGAGATAGTAGGTTGGTGTTGGGAGATGAAAGTTGAGTGTTGAGAAGTAGTAGATTGGTGTTTAGAGACACAGCTTCGTGTTGGGAGATAAAAGCTGAGTGTTGAGAGATAGAAGCTATTTGTTGAGAGATAGTAACTCAGTGTTGAGAGAGCAGCTTTGTGTTGAGAGATAGTAACTAAGTGTTGAGAGATAGTAACTCAGTGTTGAGAGATATTAACTCAGTGTTGCGAGATAGTATCTCCATGTTGAGAGATAGTAACTCAGTGTTGAGAGATAGTAACTCAGTGTTGAGAGAGCAGCTTTGTGTTGAGAAAAAGTATCTTATTGTTACGAGATATTAGCTTATATTTGAGAGATAGCAGCTTAGAGGTGAGAGATAGTAGCTTATTTTGAGAGATAGTAATTTAGTGTTGAGAGATAGTAGCTTAGTGTTAAGAGATAGTAGCTTAGTGTTGAGAGATTATAGCTTTTTGTTGAGGGATAGTAGCTTAGTGTTGAGAGATAATAGATTAGTGTTGAGAGATAGTATCTTAGTGTTGAGAGATAGTAACTTAGTGTTGAGAGAGCAGCTTGATGTTGAGAGATAGTAACTTAGTGTTGAGAGACGCTGCTTGTTGTTAAGCGACACAACTTGGTGCTGAGAGACAGAAGCTTAGTGTTGAGAGATAATAGCGTTGTTTTGAGATATAGTAGCTTGAAATTGAGAAATATTACCTTTGTGTTGAGAGTCACATCTTTGTGTTATGCGAAACAGCTGTGTGTTAAGAGACAGAAGCGTGGTATTAGAGATAGTAGCTTGGTGTTAAGAGATACAGCTTGGTGTTGGGAGATAAAAGCTGAGTGTTAAGAGATAGTAGCTTAGTGTTCGGAGATAAAAGCTGAGTGTTGAAAGATAGTAGCTTGGTGTTTTGGAGATGAAAGCTGAGTGTTTAGAGATAGTAACTTATTGTTGAGAGATAGTAACTTAGTGTTGAGAGATAATAGCTTAGTGTTGAGAAATTGATGCTTAGTATTTAGAGATAGAAGCTTTTTGTTGAGAGATAGTAACTCAGTGTTGAGAGAGCAGCTTATTGTTGAGAGATAGTAACTTAGTGTTGAAAGATAGTAGCTTAGTGTTAAGAGATAGTAGCTTAGTGTTGAGAGATAGTAGCTTAGTGTTGAGAGATAGTAGCTTAGTGTTGAAAGATAGTAGCTTAGTGTTGAGAAATAGTATCTTAGTGTTGAGAGATAGTAACTTAGTGTGAGAGAGCAGCTTGGTGTTGTGAGAAAATAACTTAGTGTTGTGAGACACAGCTTGTTGTTATGCGACACAACTTGGTTCTGAGAGACAGTAGCTTAGTGTTGAGAGATAGTAGCGTGGTGTTGAGATATAGTAGCTCGGTATTGAGAAATAGTACCTTGCTGTTGAGAATCACATCTTTGTGTTAAGCGAAACAGCTGTTTGTTGAGAGACAGAAGCTTTTTGTTAAGAGACACAACATGGTGTTAAGAGACACATCGTGGTGTTAGAAATAGTAGCTTGGTGTTAGGAGACACAACTTGGTGTTGGGAGATAAAATCTAGGTGTTTAGAGATCTCACTGGTGAGAGATAGTAGCTCTGTGTTGAGAGGTAGTAGGTTGGTGTTGAGAGACACAGCTTGCTGTTGTGAGATAAAAGCTGAGTGTTGAGAGATAGTAGCTTGGTGTTGGGAGATAAAACCTGAGTGTTGAGAGATAGTAGCTTGGTTTTGAGAATTAATAGATTGATGTTGTGAGGCACAGCTTGGTGTTGGGAGATAAAAGCTGAGTGTTGAGAGATAGTAGCTTGATGTTGAGAGATAAAAGCTGAGTGTTGAGAGATAGTAGCTTGGTTTTGAGAGATAGTAGATTGATGTTGAGAGACACAGCTTGGTGCTGGGAGATAAAATCTAAGTTTTGAGAGATAGTAACTTAGTCTTGGGAGATAAAAGCTGAGTGTTGAGAGATAGTAGCTTGGTGTTGGGAGATAAAAGCTGAGTGTTGAGAGATAGTAGCTTGGGGTTGGGAGATAAATGCTGAATGTTGAGAGATAGTAGATTGGTGTTGAGAGACACAGCTTCGTGTCGAGAGATAAAAGCTGAGTGTTGAGAGATAGTCACATAGTGTTGAGAGATTGTAACTTAGTGTTAAGATATAGTAACGTAATGTTGAGAGATAGTAACTTAGTGTTGAGAAATAGTAGCTTAGTGTTGAGAGATAGTAGCATAGTGTTGAGAGGTAGTAGCTTTTAGTTGAGAGATAGTAGCTTAGTGTTGAGAGATAGTAGCTTAGTGTTGGGATATAAAAGCAGAGTGTTGAGAGATAGTAAATTGGATAAAAGCTGAGTGTTTAGATAGTAGCTTGGTTTTGAGAGATAGTAGATTAATGTTGAGAGACTCAGCTTGGTGTTGGGAGATAAAAGCTGAGTGTTCAGAGATAGTAGATTGGTGTTGAGAGACAGTTTGGTGTTGGGAGATAAAAGCTGAGTGTTGAGAGATGGTAGCTTGGTTTTGAGAGATAGTAGATTGATGTTGAGAGACACAGCTTGGTGCTGGGAGATAAAATCTAAGTTTTGAGAGATAGTAACTTAGTCTTGGGAGATAAAAGCTGAGTGTTGAGAGATAGTAGCTTGGTGTTGGGAGATAAAAGCTGAGTGTTGAGAGATAGTAGCTTGGGGTTGGGAGATAAATGCTGAATGTTGAGAGATAGTAGATTGGTGTTGAGAGACACAGCTTCGTGTCGAGAGATAAAAGCTGAGTGTTGAGAGATAGTCACATAGTGTTGAGAGATTGTAACTTAGTGTTAAGATATAGTAACGTAATGTTGAGAGATAGTAACTTAGTGTTGAGAAATAGTAGCTTAGTGTTGAGAGATAGTAGCATAGTGTTGAGAGGTAGTAGCTTTTAGTTGAGAGATAGTAGCTTAGTGTTGAGAGATAGTACCTTAGTGTTGGGATATAAAAGCAGAGTGTTGAGAGATAGTAAATTGGATAAAAGCTGAGTGTTTAGATAGTAGCTTGGTTTTGAGAGATAGTAGATTGATGTTGAGAGACTCAGCTTGGTGTTGGGAGATAAAAGCTGAGTGTTCAGAGATAGTAGATTGGTGTTGAGAGACAGTTTGGTGTTGGGAGATAAAAGCTGAGTGTTGAGAGATAGTAGATTTGTGTTGGGAGATAAAACCTCAGTGTTGAGAGATAGTAGATTGGTGTTGAGAGACACAGCTTGTTGTTGGGAGATAAAAGCTGAGTGTTGAGAGATAGTACCTTGGTGTTGAGAGACACAGCTTGTTGTTGGGAGATAAAAGCTGAGTGTTGAGAGATAGTAGATTTGTGTTGGGAGATAAAACCTCAGTTTTGAGAGATAGTAGCTTTGTTTTGAGAGATAGTAGTTTATTGTTGCGAGATATTACCTTAGTGTTGAGAGATAGTACCTTAGTGTTGAGAGATCGTAGCTTAATGTTGAGAGATAGTACCTTAGTGTTGAGAGATCGTAGCTTAGTGTTGATAGATAGTAAATTAATGTTAAGAGATAGTAGTTTAGTGTTACGAGATAGTACCTTAATGTTTAGTGATAATAGCTTATTGTTGAGATATAGTAGCTTACTGTTGAGAGATAGTATCTTAGTGTTGAGAGATAGTATCTTAGTGTTGAAAGATAGTATCTTAGTGTTGAGAGAGCAGCTTGGTGCTGAGAGATAGTAACTTCGTGTTGAGAGACACAGCTTGTTGTTAAGCGACACAACATGGTGATGAGAGACAGTAGCTTAGTGTTGAGATATAGTAGCTTGGTGTTGAGATATAGTAGCTCCGTATTGAGAAATAGTACCTTGGTGTTGAGAGTCACATCTTTGTGTTAAGCGTAAGAGATGTGTTGAGAGACAGAAGCTTGATGTTAAGAGACACAGTATGATGTTAAGAGACAGAGTATGATGTTAAGAGACACAGCATGATGTTAAAAGACACAGCTTGGTGTTAGGAGATACAATTTGGTGTTGAGAGATAGTAACTCAGTGTTGAGAGAGCAGCTTTGTGTTGAGAGATAGTAGCTTATTGTTGCGAGATATTAGCTTAGTGTTGAGAGATAGTAGCTTAGCGTTGAGAGATAGTAGCTTAATGTTGAGAGATAGTAACGTAGTGTAGAGAGATATTAACTAAATTTTGAGAGATAGTAACTCAGTGTTGAGAGATATTAACTCAGTGTTGAGAGATAATACCTCAGTATTGAGAGATAGTAACTCAGTGTTGACAGATAGTAATTCAGCGTTGAGAGATAGTAATTCAGTGTTGAGAGATAATAACTCAGTGTTGAGAGATAGTATCTCAGTGTTGAGATATAGTATCTCAGTGTTGAGAGATAGTTACTCAGTGTTTAGATATAGTAACTCAGTTTGGGGAGAGCAGCTTTGTGTTGAGAGATAGTAGCTTATTGTTCTGAGATATTGTCTTAGTGTTGAGAGATAGTAGCTTAGTGTTGAGAGATAGTAGCGTAGTGTTGAGGGATAGTAACTTAGTGTTGAAAGATAGTAGTTATGTGTTAAGAGATAGTAGCTTAGTGTTGATAGATAATAGCTTATTTTTTAGAGATAGTAGCTTTGTGTTGAGAGATAGTAACTTAGTGTGAGAGAGCAGTTTGGTATTGAAAGTAACTTAGTGTTGTGAGACACAGATTGTTGTTAAGCGACACAACTTTGTGTTGAGAGACTGTAGCTTAGTGTTAAGAGACACAACATGGTGTTAAGAGACACATCATGGTGTTAGAAATAGTAGCTTGGTGTTAAGAGACACAACATGGTGTTGTGAGATAGAATCTAGGTGTTTAGAGATCTCAGTTTTGAGATATAGTAGCTTTGTGTTGCGAGATAGTAGGTTGGTGTTGAGAGACACAGCTTGATGTTGGGAGATAAAAGCTGAGTGTTGAGAGATAGTAGCTTGGTGGTGGGAAATAAAACCCGAGTGTTGAGAGATAGTAGCTTGGTTTTGAGAATTAGTATATTGATGTTGAGTGACACAGCTTGGTGTTGGGAGATAAAAGCTGAGTGTTGAGAGATAGTAGCTTGGTGGTGGGAAATAAAACCTGAGTGTTGAGAGATAGTAGCTTGGTTTTGAGAATTACTATATTGATGTTGAGAGACACAGCTTGGTGTTGGGAGATAAAAGCTGAGTGTTGAGAGATAGTAGCTTGGTGTTAGGAGATGAAGGCGGAGTGTTGAGAGATCTTAGTGTTGAAAGATAGCTGCTTCTGATTAGATTTATATTTATTCAATAGCTTTATATTTTCTTGGAACATAAATGTTGCTAAAGTAATGGCCAAATGTTGCTAAGATAATGACCAACTCGATTTATAAACACGCATGTTTTGTTTTTTTCAGCACCTTTAGCAGCATACGTAGAATGGTCAAGACTGGGTGTGCACGATGAGCGTCCTTTTTCATCTCAGTTCTCGGCATGAAGGATTTATATGGATGTACGTTCATATAAATGTGCTATTCGAAAGGTATACGAGAGATTCAACCTTCCCCCTTCCTCCAAAAAACCACAACTAAGGGAAGAATAAACATGTATGTTAAGAAACATGCCAATTTTATGGTGATACGTCCCCACCGGTTTACCCACAAAAGATCCCCAAAATGTCCACATAAACAAGAAGATGAGATTTATTTAGCTAACCCTACTACCAAAGACGTAACTACATCTGCGACGGTCGCAGTATAGAAGATCTGTTCGCAGAATTAATTAGGTCTTTATTTATTCCTTTTCTTGATTATTTTGATGTTTACCATTGGTCACTATTTGTATTCTTGGAATCGCATGTCAAAGATATCCAAAGCGAGTCCAAATATATGAATAGTGACCAACCGAAATGATGACAGAGTCAAAACACGTTACAAATGAAATGCTACTTAATTCTGTTGAAAGGTCTTTATTTACGAAATTCATGATACGACACAGGTGCAAACAATTTGTCCCATTGGACAATTATTGCCAGGTGTAGCGCGAAGCCTTGAAATCGTGTGTTTATGCTGACACAAATAGGACAGAAAGAGGATTATATAATTGACTGAAACTATATGTCTTTGTCGCGATGTTTTGAAATGAGAATTAAACGAAATGCTGCCAGATATGGAGTCATTCTAGGAACATGATCAGCGTGTGTAACAGTGGCGTATACTAAGCATAAGCAAGGCAAGCATTGCATGCCTTCAAGAGTTGCGAAAATGATAAACCAGTCAGTGATCTATCCCCCATCCAAACTTAGCCCTTGCAGCATTGCTCAAAAATATATTTTAAAATATTTTTCTCACAAATCTGAATTTTTCCGAAAATTAGTGCTGGCAACACATATGAAAGTTGCAAGTGGCCACACTGAAGCAATTTTAAAGTTGCTTTCGTTAAAATAGTCCCTTTACATATAAGCGCAGTGATATACTGTGTGTTTTTTTTTAATCCTTGTCTCCAGAGTAAGCTTGCGATGAAAAAAAAATAATACATTTTATGATTCAATCACTATTATAACAATTTAGCACTGGCAAATAATAAATTGATTGATGAACAATTATTTACTGGTGTGAAACAGTGCAATTTCTATGTTCTAGTACTTTTATTTGAATGTTAAACTAATGATAACAATGCAAGCAATTTAAATCTTGATTGCATACACACACACTTGTTTAGTAAGCTATTTCTGGTCACTTTTGGTACACGTCACGTGATCTTACTCAACACACACGCACATTTACACAGCGATGTAGTTTCGATTTCAAAACTTCAAACGTGATTTTAATCAGCTGATATTTAATATTTTGTGTTTGTACAGAAACATGTGTATTGCTATTGTTAATTACTAAACTTAGTATATTTGTTTACTGTGGTGGTTATTATGGATGATTCTATTAATGATGTTGTTGTAGATTTATTTGAGCGACCGTTTCAATCGCGAACATTTAATGAAAAATTGGACTTGGTAAAAATGGGCAGACCGATTCCTGCGTTAAGCAGTTTGAAACGAGAAGGAACAAAATGTGTCCGTTCATTTAACAATGATTTATATAAGAAAGTCGTTTGGCTTTGTGGTTCATAGATTTCTTTTGAACAAAGGACTTCACAGTGGTCTTCCAGAACTTCATAAACTTTGTGAATTAATATTGACAATTCCTGCATCGTCGTCTTCAGTGGAACGTTCGTTTTCTGCATTAAAACGCATTACAAATGTCATAATGAACTCGCAGGGGCAATGTCGTCTTTCTGCTCTATCAATGATGTCAATTGAAAAAGACCTTCTTGTAGAGATGAAAGGCAATGATGACTTTTATAACAAAGTAACAGAGGACTTTAGCAGAAAGAGCCGCAGAATAGAACTGAACTTCAAATAACTGGGTGAGTAGAAAATTATCATTTTTTAAAAGTTGCATGCTCTCTTTCAGACCCCATGATACGCCACTGGTGTGTAATAGAGAAGGACATAATTTAACGGTTGTGCTAAATCATCTAAACAGAACCAGATATTCCAGTTATTTTCATGTCTTCTGTATTTCCTTTCCTTTTCCGAGTGCACTATTCTCCATGATCCTGTCAACTGCTTTGAGGTACACAAATATGCATAAGAGGCTGTCCAGCTGAAGCGCTAATAAACAATCCTATCTGATTAATTTTCCCTATCGCACAATCTTGACGTGGTTCTTCATACACGAAAAATCATGAAGTTAATTATTATTAAAATATGTGTACACAATGACTTTATGACACACGTTACTTTCAGACTGATGTGTATAACAGATGAAACTTACCTTTTCCTTTTCATGTTTCACTGTCGCTGAAGGAATCGAAATCTGTGGTACAGGTTGAACCTCAACTTGGTCTTCCTCTTCATCACTTTCTTGCGAGGAGGATGACTCGTCCTCCTCATCTGCATTATCATCATCTTTTGAAATTGATTTTCGACCTTTAGCTTTCTTACGTGTCCCTTTACTATCAGTTTGTCTTTTTTCTATCTGTTTATCTTTTTTCTTTTTACGGTACGGGGACGCTTTTGAGGGCCGAGGTGCCTCAGGTGGTTCTGATGATAGAGTAAAATAATGGTGTTACAGTGTGCTTGTAGTACCTGGCAATTAATGGTGTTGCAGTGTGCTTGTAGTACCTGGCAAATAATGGTGTTACAGTGTGCTTGTAGTACCTGGCAAATAATGGTGTTGCAGTGAGCTTGTAGTACCTGGCAAATAATGGTGTTACAGTGTGCTTGTAGTACCTGGCAAATAATGGTGTTGCAGTGTGCTTGTAGTACCTGGCAAATAATGGTGTTGCAGTGTGCTTGTAGTGCCTGGCAAATAATGGTGTTGCAGTGTGCTTGTAGTACCTGGCAAATAATGGTGTTGCAGTGAGCTTGTAGTACCTGGCAAATAATGGTGTTGCAGTGTGCTTGTAGTACCTGGCAAATAATGGTGTTGCAGTGTGCTTGTAGTATCTGGCAAATAATGGTGTTGCAGTGTGCTTGTAGTACCTGGCATTATTCTTCTGTCATCTTTCAACGGAAAGAAAAGAACATATTTAACACGCAACTTCCATTTTATTTCTATCTGTGGATGTTATCTCATCCAGTTTTTTCCAAGTCGAATTTTTAAGATCATCAGTACACAATAATTGATGTGCGTCCTTACGTCAATCGCATTTACTTTCTCAATTTTCTTCTGGCATTCATTCCCTGAGCAATCCAACGTCATTAATTATTTTTAAAATCCAATAATTGAAATGGAATTATGAATCAGAATTCAAATAAGACGGTAAACTATCTTCTGTGTTACTGTGGCTCCGATGTATTTGCTGCCCGTCTCATTATTTATTTTTCCTCTGTTGCTCTGCTGCTATCTTTAACACCATTTCCAGTGAAGTGTGTGTATACTTATGTGTGTTTTTATCGTAGTGAAGCCATGAATCATCTGGCCTGTGTATTTGAAATTCGATGTGTCGGATCATTGGTGCAAATAAAACGGCGACACAACGCATTTCTATTATCTGGACTACATCCTTCTGAAAATCGAATAGGACCACGGTCTTGCTACAAGAGATATCCAGTGGGAGTTTGAGAATGAACGATGAAGAAGAAGAGTATTCGAAATTCTGCAAACACAGATATTTCCAACTAGTCACCAACTTTAATGTAATTGTACATGTACATAAAAAACATACATAAAACTATATGTGGAAAATTGATTCTCCACTCATTGTGTACAGCTGAGATTTGTAGTCTTTGACGATGAAAAAAAGTTCGGTTGGGGGGGGTGGTGGTGAATGGGGCATATTGTCTCCACGAAGCAAGCAAGAAATTCATCGTTCCTAATTCCTTAGAGCCAGGTACTGTGGCGGAGTGGTACACAGCCAAAGTGCCGGGTTCGAATCCCGCCACAGGCATGTGAGTATTCGAACCCTTCAGAGGGCAATGGCAAACTACTGAACGTATTTATATCGCCTATAAAATCTATACAGCTAAAAAAATATGTGAGTTGGTGGCTACGTCCTGAATATGATACGCTACCAACATTTCTTGGAATCGAACCACACACACACGTGTCTGTATGTAAATATTTCTCGTGTACGTATATCTATATAGCCATATATATTAACGTTTTGATGTCATGTAGTCATTTTAATTTGTTTGCCATGATCCCCAGGAATCACGAGCAACCCGCTCTTACTCCCTATGTGCCCTAGGATGGGATGTTATACCAGCATACTTTCATACTCAGAAACTCTTAGCGGGGTGTATAATCCCTTGAGAAGAAGCCTCCTACTGCAGAGGTGAGTGACGTTGTCTATGTCATGAAACTAGTTTGACATTTTGCTTCGGTCACGCACTATTTGTCTATCTTCGGACCAAGTGCTTCGCTGACCAAGTGCTTTTTTGTACCAAGATGACTTCATTGCCCACTTTTCCTTGGGATTCTAATCCCAATTTTCACTATATGTCAGTATTTAGTAACGGGTGTCAGTCTACTTAGACTTGGATTTCTTTGCCCTCGTCAGCAATTCTTCTTTCACCCTCAACGTTGCCACACCCGTCTGTAGTCTTGGCATGTGCATTCTCATTGCAATTGTCTCATCCGTCTCTGGTGGTTTTCCAATCCATCGCCAAACACGGTTCGTGCTTTGACTCTCAATCATTGTGGTTTATCATCCCCTATGCCCTTGGACTTTACTGACGAAAACATATCCCTTGGTGGATGTCTCCTTAGAGGAGAATATAAGTAAAGATTTAGATTTAGGTAAATTAAATCTCTCTCGAACAAAGAGCTTCACAGCAACGAACACATCTCTTGTAAGAAGTACGAAATCATTGCCCAATGTGCCCTCGGTATTATAAATCAGATTCTCTCTGAACGGTTGTGTTGTGCAACTGGTGTCCATAGTGTTGGGTTTCATCACGCTCGAAGACAAGGACTCGCAATACCGTCAACATGTACAGAGTCTGAGTTTTAGCCCTGCATTGAACTGAAAGTCTGCACAAAATGTGTTCCCGACATTTTCTCATCGCTTTTTCCTTGTGAAATGGGGGGATGTAATAAAAGATTTCTTTCATACCGAAGAGTATCTGCTCTTGAATGACATATCCAGTACCCAAAGCATTTCTTCTACTTCGGTGGTTCTGTATCAATGAAAAGTCGGGTCACTCCTCGGGTGTAGACAAACTGTAATACTATGGCCTTATCTGCTTACTTTTGTCATTTTTTAAGAGAACAACACATGGGAGGTGGTCACTGCCATGATGCCCCAGCACGTCCCATTTGCAGATAGCCACAGAAGCTGATGACACCAATGCCAGGTCGATAGCGCTACCATCATCACCATCCCTGCTTGCCATCCTTGTTATACGGCCATCGTTAAGGCACACCAGGTCCGTATCTGTCAGGGCCTCCTCAAGTTCTCTTCCCTGTTTGTTCGAAGCACTATTGCCCCATGATGTACCTTTCGCATTGAAGTCACCACAAAAGAGGATCTGCTTTTTCCATTATCTCCCCTAGGATCTTCCAACCCTGAAGATCAATGCTCGTGTTGCAGGCATACACATTTACAATCATGATTGGGTGCTGGACCCTCTGGACCCTCACTGCCTGTAACTGGATATTGTCACTATCCCACTTGGACATATCAACCTCGCATACACTAAAACTCTCGCGTACTAAGATTGCCTGTCCAAGATGTCGCCTGTTGTAGAAACACCTAGCTGTGTTTTTTGCAATGCAATGACGTCAGCCTCATAACACATCTTTTCTAGCTCTGTTCTACGCTTGTGTACACTGGCCACATTCCAAAACAGCACACGCACGTTTTTAATTCCTAGCCTAGCTGTTTTCGATCTCGTTCTTCTAGCAACCGCCCGGTGACTTTTCCTTTTTGAGCCACCTCGTTTAGGCCGCTTGATATTGGCCGCCATTTTTCAAACAGTGTGACAACGAATACACTCACGAAGACTTCAGTTCAGATGCACGCACTCCGTTAGCACCGGCGAAGATCTTAATGAGTGGACCTCCTGGTCTGAGAATAACAACACATCACCACACAATCTCCTAAATGAAAACAACGAATATATCCATTGTTCAAGTGAAACTGTTGGTGATACACAAAACACTTGCGTTTTGATAAGATCCTTTAAATATGATCGCACAGGAGTGGATGTTGTGAGCAGAATTCGACAAGACAAACGTAAGGCTCAAGTAGTGGGAAATCTGGTGTGGGATAGGCCCCCCTGGTGGAACGAAGAGGTTCAAAGGGCATGGAGCGAGAAACGGAAAGCAGTATCAATATGGCAAAGGGCACGGAAACGTGTTGCGGCTCAGCCCATGGAGGTCGCACAATGGAAACGGAAGAAAGATATCTTAGTCCAAACATTCAAAGATATTGCAAAGTCAGCAAAGGCGTCAAAATGGGACGAATTTTGCAAAGAGATCACACGCGAAAAGTCACTAAATTTGTTCTGGCGGTTACACAAATCCATGAATGGTCTCACAAGACGCGTGACTATTGCCGATTTCCAGAGCGACGATACCGTCTGGCAGAAGACGGACGAGACAAAAGGTGCGGCATTGCTGGCACACTACACCGCACAAATTGGTCAGAGAAATGTGGAGGCATATCAAGAAATCAGGAAAACGCTCACAGACACGTGTAAGAACTTGAGCATGGAAACCCATATGCTAATCACAGTTGAAGAAATCAGGAAGGCACTGAAAAGTACAAAAAATACAGCACCAGGGCCAGATGGCATTAGATACGATGACATTAGTCGAAGAACGGATGAGGAGTTGGGAGAGTTGGCGGACATGTTCAATAATAGCCTCCTAAAGGGCACAGTGAAAGAAGACTGGTTACACAGCTATTTAGTTCCACTACACAAACCTGGGAAGGACCACACCAGGATACATGGCTACAGAATAATAACTATGCAGAACGATTGGCAAGCTTTTGGAAAAAATTGTGGCCCGGAAGGTATCGTGTTATCTTGAAAGAAATAAGTGTTTACCAACATTATTAGGAGGATATCGTCCAGGAAAGAAGACATGGCAAAATGCAGCCATATTTGCGAAGGATGTTTTTGAGGGGTTCGATTCGCGCATGGAGACATGTGCGGTCGCAATAGACCTTGAGGATGCGTACAATAGGGTGTCCTTGGATATCTTGATGCACCAGCTGTTAAATCTTGCAGTTAATCCTTTTGTCGTGCGGTGGGTTGGCGCCGCCCTGATGCATAGGGTTGTAGTTCTTAAGTGTGGTAACTGGATATCTACACCAACGGTTATTAGCCCTGGCCTGCCACAGAGATCGCCTCTATCTCCTGTACTTTTCAATGTATACACAGTACATATCACTGGCAATCAAATCACAGGTGTTGGCAGAACGATGTCATATGCCGATGATATCCTGGTGTATAGACAGGGCAGAAATCGAGAAGAGTGCGTCGTGGAACTACAGAAGGAGCTGGACAGACTGACAAATTGGTGTCGAGATATGGGAGCAGTGGTTAATCCGTCTAAGGCATTCGTGACGTGGTTTTCCTTGAACAATCACATGGTAAAGACACCCATGCCACAAGTTTCGTTGTCCGGGAAAAGTTTAGAAAGAACTAGCACAATGAGATATCTGGGTGTGTTTTTTGACAGAAGCCTAAGTTTCAGGGAACATGTTGACCACACTATCATAAGGGCAGGCAAAGGCGTAGCAGCAATGAAGGTTATGGCTGCTGCGCAGTGTGAGCAAAGATTGTTATTTCTTTTGTACCAGGGTTTGGTTGTGGCTGTGGTGGAATATGCACTGGCAATTCTGACTCTTAGCCAAACTCAGATCGAAAGACTGGATAGAGTCCAGAATGCAGCAATGCGTATCATTCTGGGATGCACAAGAGACACATCGACAAGAGCTATGCGATACCTACTTGACTGACCAACAGCTGAGCATAGATTACAGTATTGCCGTGCACGGGCGTACCTTCAAATACATGCAGATAAGGAACACCCGTTGCATTCCGAAATACAGAAAGTTAAAGGCAGCTGACTCAAGAGAGGGAGGTCGTGGATGGGACGTGATGAGGATGTCATACAAAGTGTGTCCAGATTGAAGGATGTGGCAGCAGGTGAGAAATGGATAGCTCTACCCACAGATTTCGAAACTTGTTTGAGAGTAGTAATATCACTTAGCAGGGAATGCAGAGAATGGTGTCCCACAGCTGTGGAGAAAGAAGTACAGGCTTTAATCAGTGAGAATACCAAAGAGGGGGATGTGATTATATACACTGATGGATCTGTAATTAGGAATGTTCGCAGTGCTTGGGCCTTTACAGCTCAGTGCGCAGGTAAAACGATCAAGGAGGAAAGTGGTGCCTTTGCGGTCACTACGAGTAGTATGACCATGGAGACAATGGCAGTATCCCAAGGCATTTGCGTCGCTACTCACACAGAAAGTAACGCAGGTCTGCATCTTGAGTGACTCTGTGAGTATGATTAAGAAGGTACAAGTGGGTCTCGTTCGCGAACAGTGGATTGAGGCCTTGAGAAATGCGAGCTTGAAAGCGGTTACATTTATTTTCGTGCCGGGACATGTGGGCGTTCGATGCAATGAAAGAGCGGATCAACTGGCATCGTGTGCGATTGTGGCAAAGGGCGATGGGGCAATGGATCGCGCTGACGTTTTGAACTCCTTAAGAGATATAACACGCGAGTGTGAGACGAATGCGGATGATGATTCCTTTTCAATGGCTAGGATTAAAGATCAGGGATTGAGATGCGTTGTTGCTAGAGGTGAACATTTTGGAGGGCGCAGAAGAATGATGGTCAACCAGCATAGGACCGGTACTGTCAGCAGAAGTGTGATGGCGGATACACTCAAGAAGAGATCGGAGCAACTATGGATGTGTCCAGTTTGCAGTGATGATGATCCGACGACTAACTAACTAACTAACTGTAATACTATAAAATGTGCTTGCCGTTTTTCACTTATGCCATGAGGAGCTGTGTTCAAAGCATGCATTATTGCATACGCAGTAATGCCTGCTCTCTACTGTCATATTCAATCAATCATGTGCCATGCCGAATGGCTTAGAGATCATGTTTCTCCACGACTCTCTGTTTCTTGTGTTGTCAATAAGTTCGGTTGGTGAGCTTCTACCTTGTCACAATACTAGTCCATATAATAACTTTTCTCTTTATCGTCCCCTATCTCTTCTACCCTTGATCTTTCCAGTGGGTATTAAGTGTTCAAGCTGTGTTCTTCTCAGCACGTGCCCTAGAAACCTGGACTGTCTGCCCCTAATGTTTGATATGATTGATCTTTTTACGCCAGCATCAATGAGAACCTCTGAATTAGTTTTCTTGGCTGTCCATGATATTTTCCTCATTCTTCTCAAAACTAGATTTCTGTAGCCTGTAATTCGCTTTGAAGTTTTTTGTTTTACAATATAATGTGTTGGCATATTTTATTGTCATATATATATATTACGGATTCTAATTGAAATGGGATCTGTTGCAGTGAAACGCATGCATTTGGAAACATCGTTTTGGCTGTTGCGTGTTCTCAGCCATGAATAATTCAACCATTTCGTGATAGATATCGTTGTTATTGCCTTTACACAACATTGCAGTCTAGTTTGGGTTGCCTTCTCCAGAGGTAAGCAATTTGTACTCTAAACGTAACTAAACCTTAACGTCGCATACTCATATCGGGGACATCGAAATTGGATATCCTTGTTCTAACATTTCATTCCAGCTACCGAAGTTAGAGAGCATTGAGCCGTTGTGTCGCAATAGTATAGCGGGCTGTTCAGACTTCTATGTGCATGAGTTGCTGGAAATCAATTAGAAATTCTATCTTTAGTTTCAATAGTCCTTGGAATAATTTCTAGTGTTAGCCAGATATACTACACCGACTATAGTACATCTGTTCTCAGAATGTCCCACGTGGAGATATTTCAAGATCTTGGTTATCTTCTAACTCTAGAAATCATACGAGATCAATATGGAACCTTTTGAACCCTATATAGGAATATTTGTTTTACTATTGTGACAGAGAGGAAATTGTATGAAGGCCTTCCATAAAAACCAACAGCATCCATTTAATGTCCGATCACTTACTGATATTGAACTAATAGTCGTCCTAGAAGAGCAGTGACTAAGGAAAGCAATTAGAGCTTCTTGAAAAGAATTTACCAAAATCCAGTAGTAAATAACGTAATATTGCAGATTGCAAATTAAATTATTTTTCTAGTATGTGTACGATCGTTTACAGTAAGTATTAAATTTGTTCTTTGGTGTCACATATTGTTCTTACTATGAAAAATAGTTAACACATTCTATTTCAAAGTTATTCATTTCTGTTGGTTGAAAAGGAGATGAGAATTGACTTCATTTTACTCGGGTTTCCCGTATTTGCTCCGTCCCTCTCAACGACTCGGCACGTCGCCTACTGAGAGTAACACTCATAGCATTTATAACTGCACAGATGCAAGTGATAATCCCCAGGAATCTGCGACAAAAAAATTCAGTTTGTAAACAAGGTGTCACCAAATTCGATTCTACAACCTCGCATGAGCAAAATACGACTTGCTTAAATGCTACGTCATGGCCATCCACCAAATCTGAATCTTCCGAAGATGATGTCATTGTGTTCATCGATGAATCTATGCGTCCTGGTGAAAAACCTGGATTGCTTTTTATAGCTAGTTATCATGATAGTAGTGTCGTTGTTTCCGAGGATAGCAGAACATACAAAACTACATTCAGTATGAAGATGGAAGTTAACGCCGTTGCTACTGCCCTCAAATGGATCCTCGGGATCTCATATTCTAAAGCAATTCGTGTGCCAGACTCTCAGTTCATGCTGCAAAAATCCAAACAGCAAACTGTCGATATGAGTGGATGGAATATATAGCTATATCCAACCTTCATGGTATCACACCGATCTACTGTCCAGAAAATGAAAATGTGTGCGGTTATGAAAGAAGAGACCGACTTGCATCCAAGAAAACCAGTAGACAAAGAGTTGACAATGGATAAGAGGATATATTTGTTTATTAATTGAGATTTAAATGTGTGGTTTTCTCGGTATGCATAATGATGTTATCACACATCAAGTTTGTATACTTGGGTTCATCTCCAATACACGGTGTTATTCAATATTCGAGGATTCATTCTGCTGCTAGTTATATTGTTAAGAGATGTGTAAATAACTTAAAGTGCAGGAACGTGATATTACTCAGCCCACCAGTTACCGATTGCCACTAGTGGCTAGAGCGATGTATTTACAACGGTCCTGCAAACGGAACTACAAAGCAGAGGCCGGCTTTTTCCTGCGTGACAAAATATGATACAAGCTCCACAACGTACCGTTACCAAAGTAGGTAGCAACAATCAGGCCAACTTTGTCTTGATTGACGCACCATAAAAACAGAAGCACTGCAATGTACCTCAATGAGTAGCACGTCTCCCGTGGGAGAAATATACAATCTGACACAGCTCAGTGACGAAAGTGCAGTGATAACTTTTGATACATAGGAATATATGACCTGACTATTAGTATTATACGCATTGTAGTGCAATTTTATAGTTAGTTTATTGGCATATTATATTGTATTATATTTGTATATTGTACAATAATGTAAATTTTTCATAACTCATTTATTCTTGACCGTGCTACGGAACTTCATGCCCTGGCCGAAATCCGCATATGCAATTTCTCTCATGGTATTTTAGCTGATATGATGGTTGATAGTGGAAGCAACGACGACCACCGAACTTTACGTGGAGGTAGACGAGGAAAGAGGAAGAAAAATACAGCCGGGGCAAGAAGGCAGCAATTTAAGTGTGTCAGGCTGAGCCACAGTCACAAGCGCATCTTATACTGGAACTGCTCGAGAGTTAACCAACGAAGGGGGTGCAAAGGGAACGCATTGCTCTAGTCGGACCCAGGGTTAGTAGATAACCAAGATCCCAAATGTACCTCCACGCGGTGCACTCTGGAAACAGAAATACAGCAGCTCGAGCTGATTCTGGCCAAATCTTTTGGGGATCGTGTCCGAGAATGTGTAGGTAGCAGATGGAAAGAGATTTGACTGCACAAGAGACAGACAATATCTCTGACACCACCAGCATCACCACATATAGCGACACTGTCGACATACAGTGAAGCTTGTCAGTCCAGTCCGAACATTGGAGGGGCGGTCAATGTAAAATGCACGTAAAGGTAGATGCATGGCGAGAGACAAATATATTTCATACCGAGTACAATGAAACAATGAAAGGGTAGAACAGCGCTAGAGGGCAGCGCGAACTGCAAATAGAAAGTGAAAAGTCCATAGGATAGGGGAACTACAAGCTCCGTCATCTCGAGAAGAGCTTCTAGTTACCTGTGTTCCTTACAGGCAGAGACTCAGACCCATTCATTGGCGTCTGGTAAAGCAAGAAGACCTAATCCAACTCTAATGTCGAGCCTTCCTAAACCGGAAATATGCTCGCGAAGAGAAAGGGTTCTGTACCCGATGGGCTTAGGCAAGAAAGGGACAACGATGGTAGTCCTGGTCTCTACTGTCAAGGTTTCCTATACCGGAAGCGCACTTGCAGAGAGAAAGTGTTCCGTACCCGATGCGCTCAGGCACAAAAGGGACAACGAGTTAGCCCTGGCCCAACTCTACTGTCAGGTTTTCCTACACCGGAAATACACTTGAAGAGAGAAAGGGTTCAGTACCTGATGGGCTCAGTCGCTATTGGGACAAGGACGCTCAGCTCGAGAACGCCTTGCTCTCAAACGCGTGGTGTGAGACTCGAACTTGGACAAGGGGTACACGATGTCGGTGAATGACACCTCGGCTAAGATGGCGAAAGAGCCAGGGTCCAACTCCTCTGTTGAGTTCTTCCCCTTAAGGAACCAGGCTCACGGATGAGAAACGGTTCAGTACCCAATGGGCACAGGCACAGCACGCCCAATTACACGAGGCAAGTTCATAGACAGTGGAACACCTCGTGCGAGTCAGACAAGAGAAAAAAATCTTCTGGGCGAAGAGTCTCCACTTTGCGTGCCTGGAGACAAGCTGTCACAGGCTAAGGGTAGCCCACCCGAATTGTCAAGGCATGCCGAAATCGGATGTGCTAGGCCTATAAGGCGCATAACGGTGGCACAACGTAATCACGCTCCCGGCGGAAACCGCACGGATATCCGTGATGATTACAATGGAGCGAACGCAAAACAAACAAACAAACAAACAACCAACGAAGAACCACACTCGAGAAGCATATTTAGAGTCGACATAATTGCTTTGCAGGAAACAAACCTTGGGGAATGCACGATTTCAGTCACGGGATTCACAATCTTCTATAATCGGACTCACCTTGGTCAGGCAATTCTAGTACGCAGCAGTATAACGGCTTCCGCGATGGACATGTCTCGGTGGAACGGCATCGATATGCAAGTTCAAGCTGTTAGGATACAAGTGCCGGTACCTATGGTTATCGTAAACGTGTATGTTCGCTATGGTAAGATAGGGAAAACTACATAGGATAGCTTACTTGAGCAAGACGAAAAGCACATAGTTTTTTTTTTTGCAGAAACTTCAATTCCAGAGGAAGACAGTGTGGAAACGACATTACCAACAAGCAAGGGGAAGATCTCGAGGATGCATTGGTAACCGCTGAAAACCTGGGCGTGCGATTTGATCGTATTCTGTGTTTTCGGGAACACTTTGATAATATTATCGCAAAGGACCGCAAAGGACTTTCAGCTCTGAGAGTAGTGGCAGCGGCTGACATTAAACAATCACAGCTCGTAATCTTATACGAGGCTCATGTCCTCCCTGTCATTGAATATGCAGGCGCTACTATCACCGCCAGTCATACACAGATTGAGAGGCTTGAGAGGATTCAAAACGAAGCGATGTGGATAATTCTGAGATGCACAAGGAGCACACCCTGTGTGGATATGAGATTTATCCTTGATTTTCCGAGCATATTTCATAGAATTGATATGTGGCATGCCAGTGCATACCTCAGAGTGAGTTCTGACATAGACCACCCACCTACACAGCGAGCTCCCTCTTGTGAAGGGAAGCAGGCTCAAGAGAGGCAAATCGTGGAAGGGTCGGGTCAGGGATAAACATATCTGCGCCCCAGAAGCCATAGCTCCTGGCGAGGATTGGATACCTATTCCTACGGTCTTTCAAGAGGCAGTCCAGACCGTCGTTACACTCAACAGAGAGTACAGGAAACACAGCCACGTAAGCGTGGATGCTGAGGTCAAGGCACTAATATGCAAGAATGCTGATGACACAGATGTTGTGATTTACAAAGAGGGGTCGGTCACCCGTCACCAGCGATGCACATGTGCCTTTACTGTCAGATCAAAAGGAAGAACAGTACACGAAGACAGTGATGCCTTCACCGCAACAACGAGCTGTCTCATTATGGAAGTATTCGCTGTAACACAGGCACTTTACTGGCTGGAATCGCAAGCCTATTCCCATGCATGCATACTAAGTGATTCACTGAATATGATTCAGAAAGTCAAAACAGGTGATGTACGTAGGGAATTGGCGGAGTCATTGGAGAGAGCTAAAATGCGGGCATCACTACGATAATTCACGCTTATTTTTGTCCCGGACATGCGGACATGTAGGGAAACGAACGGGCCGACAAATTAGCTAGTCTCGCCACCAAAACAGATGGTAGCCTATGGACTGAGCATACATACTCACTGGTCTTTGTGATCCTCACGATCAGAGGATTTTGAGATTTATAAACATGGGTCAATATCAAGAATGCAAGAATTGGGAGTGAAGATGGGCGTGGCCGGAATGGAACCCCTAACAAAGATTACAAAAAGAGTAGTGAACCAGCACAGAACCGGAACCATCAACCGTTATACCCTGAATGTTTTACGGAAGCGAAGATTGAAACAACTCTGGACATGCCCGGTGTGCGAAGATGATAATCAACATACTTAATAATACCTAATAATAATTATTTATTTATTAAATATAGAATTGAAGCCTCTTGCCAATGCACGACCCTATCAAAGTAGGACCGGATTCTATGTTAATTATATCGGGCCGTATTGGCTTTTATCTATGCGTGGCCCTCATGGTTTGGGACAATTCAATAAACGTGCATGCAGTTATTGCCAAGTTAGTTAGTTAGTTAGTTAGTCGTCGGATCATCATCACTGCAAACTGGACACGTCCATAGTTGCTCCGATCTCTCCTTGAGTGTATCCGCCATCACACTTCTGCTGACAGTACCGGTCCTATGCTGGTTGACCATCATTCTTCTGCACCCTCCAAAATGTTCTCCTCTAGCAACACCGCATTTCAATCCCTGATCTTTAATCCTGGCAATTGAAAAGGAATCATCATTCACATTAGTCTCACCCTCGCGTGTTATATCTCTTAAGGAGTTCAAAACGTCAGCGCGATCCATTGCCCCATCGCCCTGTGTCACAATCGCGCACGATGCCAGTTGATCTACTCTTTCATTGCCTCGAACACCCACATGTCCCGGCACGAAAATAAATGTAACCACTTTCAAGCTCGCCTTTCTCAAGGCCTCAATCCACTGTTCGCGAACGAGACCCACTTGTACCTTCTTAATCATACTCACAGAGTCACTCAAGATGCAGACCTGCGTTACTTTCTGTGTGAGTAGCGACGCAAATGCCTTGGGATACTGCCATTGTCTCCATGGTCATACTACTCGTAGTGACCGCAAAGGCACCACTGTCCTCCTTGATCGTTTTACCTGCGCACTGAGCTGTAAAGGCCCAAGCACTGCGAACATTCCTAATTACAGATCCATCAGTGTATATAATCACATCCCCCACTGTGGTATTCTCACTGATTAATCCTGCACTTCTTTCTCCACAGCTGTGGGACACCATTCTCTGCATTCCCTGCTAAGTGATATTACTACTCTCAAACAAGTTTCGAAATCTGTGGGTAGAGCTATCCATTCCGAACCTGCTGCCACATCCTGCAATCTGCAAACCCTTTGTATGACACCCTCAGCACGTCCAATCCACGACCTCCTTCTCTTGAGTCTGCTGTCTTTAACTTTCTGTATTTCGGAATGCAACGGGTGTTCTTTTTCTGCATGTATTTGAAGGTACGCCCGTGCACGGCAATACTGTAATCTATGCTCAGCTGTTGGGCAGTCAAGTAGGTATCGCATAGCTCTTGTCGATGTGTCTCTTGTACATTCCAGTATGATACGCATTGCTGCATTCTGGATTTTATCCAGTCTTTCGATCTGAGTTTGGCTAAGACTCAGAATTGCCAGTGCATATTCCACCACAGCCACAACCAAACCCTGGTACAAAAGAAATAACAATCTCTGCTCACACTGCGCAGCAGCCATAGCCTTCATTGCTGCTAAGCCTTTGCCTGCCCTTATGATAACGTGGTTAACATGTTCCCTGAAACTCATGCTTCTGTCAAAAAACACACCCAGATATCTCATTGTGCTAGTTCTTTCTAAACTTTTCCCGGACAACGAAACTTGTGGCATGGGTGTCTTTACCATGTGATTATTCAAGGAAAACAACGTCTCGAATGCCTTAAACGGATTAACCACTGCTCCCGTATCTCGACACCAATTTGTTAGTCTGTCCAGCTCCTTCTGTAGTTCCACGACGCACTCTTCTCGATTTCTGCCCTGTCTATATACCAGGATATCATCGGCATATGACATCGTTCTGCCAACACCTGTGATTTGATTGCCAGTGATATGTACTGTGTATACATTTGAAAGTACAGGAGATAGAGGCGATCCCTGTGGCAGACCAGGGTTAATAACCGTTGGTGCAGATATCCAGTTACCACACTTAAGAACTACTATCCTGTGCATCAGGGCGGCGCCAACCCACCACACGACAAAAGGATTAACAGCAAGATTTAACAGCTGGTGCATCAAGATATCCAAAGACATCCTATTATACGCATCCTCAAAGGTCTATTGCGACCGCACATGTCTCCATGCGAACCCCTCAAAAACATCCTTCGCAAATATGGCTTCATTCTGCCATGTCTTCTTTCCTGGGCGATATCCTCCTAACAATGTTGGTAAACACTTATTTCTTTCAAGATAACACGATACCTTCCAGGCCACAATTTTTTCCAAAAGCTTGCCAATCGTATTCTGCATTGTTATTATTCTGTAGCCTTGTATCCTGGTGTGGTCCTTCCAAGGTTTGGATAGTGGAACTAAATAGCTGTGCAACCAGTCTTCTTTCACTGTGCCCTTTAGAAGGCTATTATTGAACATATCCGCCAACTCCTCATCCGTTCTATGACTAATGTCATCGTCTCTAATGCCATATGGCCCTGGTGCTGTGTTTTTTGTGCCTTCCTGGTTTCTTCAACTGTGATTAGCATATGGTTTACCATGCTCAAGTTCTTACTCGTATCTGTAATCGTTTTCCTGATTTCTTGATATCTCTCCACATTTCTCTGACCAATTTGTGCGGTGTAGTGTGCCAGCAACGCTGCACCTTTTGTCTCGTCCGTCTTCTGCCAGGCGGTATCGTCGCTCTGGAAATCGGCAATAGCCACGCGTCTTGTCAGACCATTCATGGATTTGTGTAAACGCCAGAACAATTTTAGTGACTTTTCGCGTGTCAAAATTCTCCTGGCAAAATTCGTCCCATTTTGACGCCTTTGCTGACTTTGCAATATCTTTGAATGTTTGGACTAAGATATCTTACTTCCGTTTCCATTGTGCGACCTAGTTATTGCCAAGGAATATCTATAGTTCTCTCTTCTGCGATAAGCGTTCTCTGTTCAAGTGGCTGTAATGAAGTCTGGAAAAGAGTAAAAGTTCTGAGAAGGACTAAAAGTCTTGAAAAGAATAGGATGGAGTCTTGCCGTTAACTAGAGAAGCACCGGATGAAGCATCGTATATCTGACTTGAATCCCTGAATTGGGCTGAGAGAGGTCAAGGGGGGGGGGGGCAGGAAAGGAAATATCTTCTTTTATTTGACTAATCCTAGAAGATCCCTTTAACAGAACATGTGCCCATTTGGTAATAGTGTCCCATTTTTCTGTCGACTCATTTAAAACTCTGCCCTTTATCATGCTCCTTATTTGAGTCCTGCCAAGTCCTACTTTGAGTACAGTTCCGTGTTGACGCGCTTTCATTTCTTCCCTCTCCGCTGCCCAATTGCCTGATATTCCGTCATGAGATGTCCCCATTACATTAAACAGGTAGATCCAGGAATAGGGTAATAAAGTTTTGCTAATACTGAATAACACACATAATAACACACACAAATCGACGTTTCGACCAAAAGGCCTTTATCAAGACGGACAATTGAAACAAAATTAAAACATATAACAGAAAGCGAAAAGTAATAACATCGACGGTCACATTGGTATTCACTCATACCAATGTGACCGTCAATGTTATTACTTTTCGCTTTCTGCTATCATCAAGTGACATATTCTTTCCAGAACGTAGTCTTTCCTATGAATCTCTTGAATTCTCCGCGGTCTTGAGCAAGTTGCCCTGCCTCTTTCAGTGACATGCGCAGGCATTCTTGAATGTCTTTTGTCCAACGGCGTCTTGGTCGGCCTTTGCCCCTGTTACCTTCTATCATCCCCTCCAGGAACACTCTCTCCATGCCATTTTATTTCTTAATATTACCGAAAAAAACTAGCTTCCATAGAAAATTTCTTGGCGCAATACTCATG
The DNA here is from genome assembly GCA_034231615.1 of Meghimatium bilineatum. Classification (NCBI taxonomy): domain Eukaryota; kingdom Metazoa; phylum Mollusca; class Gastropoda; order Stylommatophora; family Philomycidae; genus Meghimatium; species Meghimatium bilineatum. The sequence goes on along the minus strand of CM067298.1, from coordinate 27,428,821 downwards.
TAGTTTCTGTTATATGTTTTAATTTTGTTTAAATTGTCTGTCTTGATAAAGGCCGTTTGGTCGAAACATCGATTTGTGTGTGTCATTATGTGTGTTATTCAGTATTAGCAAAACTGTATTACCCTATTACTGGATCTACCTGTTGGATTTCAGTTTAGCGCAGTAAGTACAATTTATCGATTTTCCACCATTACATTATTTGTTGTTTTGTTTGTTGAGTACTGGATTCGACTAGGCCATCTCGGGATGCCTAGTCACGTCACTTTCAACGTAGTCCTAAGAAGGACTTTTTGGTTATATCGTCCGCTGGGTGCGGACAGGGAACTGACGAAAAGTTCTTGTGCCTTGGCGAAAATGACGAAAAGGCTGTCGAAAGTTTGCTGAAGCTTACTTATAATCCCGTGACGTACTGCGTATAAGAAGAGTCGTATCTCTCTTGGAAGTTTCCAAGTCCACAGCAGGTTCCCACCTCAGCTGGAGATCGTTCGATCCTTGATAACTTAGCCAGATTGCTCTGTTGCCCGGGGTACTCCACGAGGAGGAGTATCAAGGTCTGAACCAGTATGAGTCCTGGTCCTGGCGAGCGAAGTGATCACAGGTGCTCGCTTCTTCGTCTCTGCACCCCACACTTACATTAACCTCTGTACCGACTGGTTATACGTTTTTGTTAAGTGGAAGATATCTTCTACTATATCCGACCTTTGACTGTTGTGTTTATTTTGTATAGCCTGGATTGATAATAATGAGTCAGTCATGATTGTTACCGTTTTAGGGGGTCATCAGTTATTATTTCGTATGCTTTTAATACTGTTACTAGTTCAGCTGTGAGTATTGATGTTAAGTTATATTAGTTTAAAACCATTCTTTATATTCATTCCGGGTATCACAATTCTTGCAACCATTAGACCTTCCTCCCCTCTAGATCCATCAAGGTGAATACTTTAAGGCTATTTATAGCTCTATCATTTTTGTTATATTTTAATTTAAATAATTATTATGTTCTTTTTATATATATATATATATATATATATAGGGGTAGCAGGGGGTAAGATGGCGCATTTTACACATTTTAACATATTCTGACAACTAGACTTAATTATGAGAGTCCAAACTGGTATCAGTGTATAGTTTATCCATTTATCTTACATTTTTGATGTTATTGACAACATACAACTATGTAGACAGTAGAATGATAATTTTCTAACTTATGTAAAAAAAAAAAGATGGCGCAGGAAAAAAGGTGATACAAACCATTATAAAATAAGAGCAATTACCTCTGCAACAGGTCTAACACACAGGCAGTGTGTAAATGTGTGTTAAGAATAGATAGAATAAATAGATAGACTTAGTTATGTAACTTTACTCTGAAAACACAATTTCTAAAAAAAAAAAAGTACTACGTTCCGTTTCAAAGCTAATAATGCTGTTGTAAGGTTGGTTGATCATTATAACCAAATATATCAGTCTCTCCCAGCATTAGATCAGCAGTCATGACATCTGCAATTTCCCATAATATTTTGAATGCGCCATCTTGCCCCACTAACTGTGTGCCATCTTTCCCCAAATTATATGGTTAGCAACTTTAATAAAATGTCACCCAAAAAAAGTATTTTGACAATGTAATGTGCTTAATATCTTAAAAATACAATATATGTTTCATTTTAAACATGTAAAATAACATGACAGTAATGATAACAGTAGGCAAGGAGTAAAAGTTGGATAAAAAAATAGTTCAAGACCCATGAAAAACACATTTACCTCATGGTTGGAAAACGACCTGTCCGAGAAATGTCAAATTTCGTTGTGTCATAGAATGGACGTTTCCCGCCAGACCTAGTCACGTGTCCTACCGGAAAAATTCATAGACTCGGAAAAAAACCGAAACGCCGTCTTGCCACGCGCGCCATCTTACCCCCGGCTACCCTATATATATATACCAGAAAAGAAAGTACATAGGCCTATGTATCAGTCTCTGATGTTACTAGTTTCCATGTGGGCATTAATTACTTATTTATATTGGATTTGACTACCCATTAGTTTTGTAACGTAAGCTCTGATATTTTGTGAAGTTATATATTTATCAGCCACCTAAAACAGCTTCAGGAAATATCAGTGTTACCCGTTATGAGAGAACAGACTTGCATTCAAAGCAACAATAGAAAGTTGACAATGGATAAGGCAAAGGTGATGTGATGAAACTGCTTAAAGTTAAAGAGTGCCTATTGAATGCGAACACCGAGAGTAATGAAACAACGTGCCACACTTACTACACGTACCTTCATCATCAGCTAGAGGCGACTAACCACATATACGTCAGCCCAAAGAGCAATAATCTCAATTCATAATTAATAAAAAATTATTAAAAAATTATTCTAACACATTTAGTATATGATATACAATTTGCTTACTTGTAAAACAATAAAGAACAACAAATTACTCCAACACACTATACAAGTTACTTGTAAAACAATAAAGAATAACAAATCATACAGATTATAGAAGTTACTTACTGGAATAACGTTCAATCTCGCTCTCTGTGGGGGATATGATAACCTCTATATATTTATCAAACCCCTCAGTGCTCAACAAATCTAATGGCGGTAATTTACGAGGATACCAAGACATTCTTACAATTTTCAAGACAGTGACACGCAAAATGATCCTAATTTCCATCAAGATTCACTGCAATATTCAACTAACACTTGAAGATAATTGTGAGGCTTTATTGCCTCAAAGTTGGCGTGGCAATGTCTCTCAAAAATGTATCTGAGAGACGAAACTTGACGTAATATGTTCGCTGTGCACTAAACAAAATATTTTCATTTTTCGGAAAATCCCACTGGATCTGTGCAATCATTTGGTGTCATTTATCGTTTTCTGTTGTTGCGGAATGGATTAAATGGCAGTTTTATGTGGAATAAATACACAGGGTTGTCGTTTTGACCTAAAAATATTTATCAATTAAGAATAACCAAACACATAATGTACAAAGAAGATCGAAATATACGTGGATCATGTGATGGAGAAGTATGACCAACGGAAATGAAACAAATATTTCAGTATAATATTCAAAAATCTAATCATGGAAACTGCAGTAAAATTACACACCATCTGGTAAATAACTAAGAAAAACAGAATGCCTATAGCTTTGAATCTGCTTTATTATTCCATTATGCCTTTGCATGCCTTTATCGTGATAAATAACTTTTGGTTGCAACGTCGATTCCGTTTATTTGTTCCAAGTCATATTGCTATTTAACCCAATATAGGCCCTCATGTATATATTTATACTATTTTCTTATTTCGATTATTTGCTGAAATGATAAAACTAATTACAACAAACTTTTACAGGCGCAAGCAAAACAGATGTCTTTGTTTGATGACATTTGTGATTATATATCTATATATATATATACGAGTATATATAACAAATTGAAGTTCGTGCTTGTGTGGGAGTTCAGTAAAGTTTATTTTTTGTTAATTCTGGGTTGGGCCTAGTTTATAACCACTTCTGATCATGCGTGTCCCAAATGTGGTAGGGAACTCTATGCCAGAATTTGGCTTCTTACTTATCTCCGTACATACCATAGAGATACAACAACACAAGGGAAACGCATGTAATCATCATTAGCGACGAGCCACTATTATATTTGTGAGATCGGGCACGGGTTCTTCTTTGGAACGCGTACCATCCCACCCCCCCCCCCCGATTAATTAGATATTGCATTTTATAATTATCCTTTTTAGTTTTCTTGTTAATTTGTTTTGGTGTTAACATTTTTCTCATGTCATTGAATGTACTTTTAGCCATTCCTATTCTCCTTTAAATTATGGTTTAACATTTGCCGTCGTCTGCTGTTATGTGTACAGGATATTGATAGTGTTCTACTTGTAGGTTCCATGTATGTTTATGTTAAGTGTCTGTTTTTACAACGATAGCACAAGACAAACGTAACCTTGTGACAGCTGAAATGGCATGCTTGCGCAGAATCCTAGGAATATCTCTAAGAGACAGAGTGAGAAATGAAGACATTAGACAAAGAACTGGTACCACTCCAATCGTGGAATATATTAAGAGACAACATATTAAATGATTTGCACACATCTGCAGACTACCATCAGACAGTATACCACAGCAAGCTATGCTACACTGATACAGTGAAGGCAGACCTAGAGGTCGACCACAATAACGATGGACCACCGAAATAAATGAGGTGACAAATTCCACAATATACTCAGCACACACGAGGACCATCTCCAGAAAACTCTTCTACCCCTGACGCTGAAAGACAGCAAAGGGTTTAACGAATAGATAGATAGATAGTGTATTATATTCTTTGTTGAATATAGCGCCTGTGCTTAAGGATCTTGAGAATCAACTCCCCATCCACGCCCACACTACGCGTAACAGCACATGTGGAAATGGAATAAAAATTGGAACAAGAGATAAATATTGCGGTTTATCAACAATATAACTAAATTAACTAGATGTTGTTTATTAAGTCTGCACAGATGGAATAGATTGAGTATCTAGTAAAGTGTAGTAAGTCATGAATATTATAATAGTATAATGTAATGTTAATACAAATGGCGCAGGCATCATCTGAGAGGTTAGGACTATAGTTTTCTTACTTAAAACTACAACTGGTTTTATATTTGTAGATTGAATAGACAGGTTAACAGGTTGAATAGACAGGATTGAATAGACAGGTTAACAGGTTGAATCATCATCATTAAGTGCCGTCTCCGCAAAGAAGGTTGGCTGCAACGTATCTCCAACATCTCCTGTCTCTTGTCTTGGTGGTGCACTCTGCTAGATTGTAACCTGTCCATCGTGTAATGTTACTCTCCCACTTGTATCTCTACCTACCTCTTGCTCGCTTCCCTTTGACTCTACCCTCAAGTAAGGTCTTCAATACAGTGTCATGTCTTTTAATATGTCCAAAGTATTTTATTTGCCTGATCTTTATTTCTCTTAGTAGTTCTTTCTTCATATTAAGTGTCTTTAGCATCTCTTTATTTGTTTTCTTCTCTTTCCATGATGTTCTCCCTATTCTTCTATATACCCACATCTCAAAGGCATCAATTTTTTCTTCTAATTGTTTATTTAGTGTCCATGTTTCTGAACCATACATTAATATGGAATAGATGTAGCATTTTATAATTCTCATTTTTAACTTGTTTGTAATTTGTTTAGATATTAATAATTTCCTCATGTCATTTCCTCATGTCAACAGGTTGAGTAGACAGGATTGAATAGACAGGGTTTACATGTTGAATATACAGGTTAATAGACAGGTTAATCTATAGACAGGTTAAGAGTTTGTTAGACAAAGATATATCTTTGAATAGACAATAGGAGTCAAAGGGCCCCATGACCCAATGGACCGCTGGATCAGGAACCAACCAACCAAGAGACATGTGCATAACAACAATAGAAATGTGTTTCAGTTTCAGAATTGCTAAATTCATGACAGTAGCAGACGAAGTTGCTGACTTCCCAACTTGCCAGAAAAAAAATATATATATTTATAAAATTGAGATAAGCCTAACATTAATAAGAATCTTTATATAACAGAGGCCATGTTGCATGAGTCAATGACTATAATATCCTAGAAGTTGTTTAATGACGTCTCTATCAAAACTATACTTCTGGATAAGAAAGAATCAACAAGAAACAGAACAAATCAAATAAATTTAATTAATAGAGAATCTACAAGACACTTTGAATATTTAATATTTGTGTTTGCTTGTGTAATTTATTGAGAGAATTAAAAAGGACGACATGAATTATCAAATTACTACATTACATTATACATTAATATTTTAAAATATATTTTCTTATACAGATATCTGTACATAACAATACTGCACTTAACTATACATGAGATACACAAAGTTGTGATAGAATATGCTCTTATCAAAGTATGCTGTGCAAGATAGAAAAGTGTGTTATCTGAATTGAATGGGTCAACACCGCGCAGAGCATTACATGGATCTATTGTCCAGGTCACACTGGGATCAGGAGAAACGAAAGAGCCGATGTGTTCTCTGGTAAAGACATGGTGAATGGCACCGATATAAGAAGAGAGGATTGAATTGATTAGAGCAGTCATGGATACCCTACGAGAAGACGAGGTGGGGATCGAACGAGACAATGTACATATTCAGAGAATGGTAGAAATGGGAGTGACTAAAAGCGATGGGATGAAGTGCTTCCTCTCCGAAAAAGATCAGAACAACGTGTAATTAGCAACTGACTGTGGCACTGAGCTTATACACTTTTAGATGGCTGACGGAACGGCAAGCAGAGCATATATGGGAATTCCCCAGTCCTGTGACGCTTGTTCCTAATCAAGAATGCTCTTACGAATTTATTTAATTATAAATTATTTTAGCAAAACATTGACGAAGATATTCAAAACTCAATTTATCATCATCATCAAGTGCAGCATCCACATCGAAAGTTAGCTGCAAAGGACCTCCAAAATCTTCTGTCTCTAGGTTGTGCCCTGTCCATCTCATGATGTTACTAGCACCATTTGTATCTCTGTCTACCTCTTCACTACCTTCAAGTAAGATATCCAACAAGATGTCATGTCTTTGAATATGTCCAAAGTACTTTGATCTTTATTTCCTTTAATAGTTCTTTTTCATATGAAGCTGTGTTTGAATCAATTTGTTCTTTTTCATCTCTTTCCATGAAGTTCTTTCTATTTTGCTATATATCCACATCTCAAAAGCGAAAATTATGTTTTCTAGTTGTTTGTTCATTGTCCATGTTTCTGACCATATATTAACATAGAATAGATGTATCATTTTATAATTGTCATTTTTTAGTTTGTTTGTAATTTATTTAGATGTCAAAATTTTCCCCATGTCATTGAAAGTACTTTTAGCCATACTTATTCTCTGTTTAACTTTTGCTTCACCTCTACCATGATTTGTGATTGTGTCAGAGATATTGGTAATGTTACTTGATCTATTAGTCTTTCTAATTTCTGTTAAAACGACATTGTCATCTGCATATCATAAATTATTTCTAATTTTCCCACTGATCTTTAGTCCTGGCATTCCTTCTATGTGTTTAAAAATGTTCACAGTATAAATGTTCAATAGGCTTGGTGATAATGTTTATCCTTGTCTTACCCGTCTTGTTATTTCTATGTATGGTTTGTATATGTTTTCCCACCTCATTGGTGCAGTTTGTTCACAATATATATTTTTAATCAGTCTGATTTTGTCAATTAATTTTTCATGTTGGGTTCAGTCAAAGGCCTTGCAGTAGTCTATAAGGCAAATATAGACTTTATTTTGACTTTTCTGTATTCATCTAATAATAGCTGGATACTAAGAATAGCTTGTCTGGCTGCTTTGTTTCTCGTAAAACCACACTATTCTTCCACAACTTCAATGTCTATCTCGACTTTTATTCGTGCATGTATTATCTATTATCTTGAGTAGTATTTAAGTTATGTGGCCCATCAAACTTATTGTTCTGTGGTATGTACAATTCACAGCCCTGTGCTTCTTATGTAGTTGTATGAATAATGATGACTTTAGATCTTTTAGTAAGTGGCCTGTTCAATATAGGCTATATCAATGCAAAGTTCTGTGACAGTTTTCACACCAAAATTATTTACTTTCAATTACTTGTATGTCTGCTGTTATGTTGTCAACTCCTGCAGTCTTTCCATATTTTATCATTTTTATTACGTTTTCTATATCTGATTTCAGTATTACTAGTCAATCATTGTTCTATAATGTAGGTTTTTAAATTGTAGGCTTTTGTTGGTCATCAAACAGTTTTTATCTATGGGCTTGGTATGAAGCAATAAATACTGAAAAAACATTTAGTTATTATTGAGGAAAAACATGTATAAAGAGCGAGGAAACATATTCCAACAGAGATAGCACAGATATTGTAAGAGTAGATTGCATTAATATTTTAATATGACACTGCATATTGTGTTAGTTCTACCGTCACCTTTGCATATATAAAGCATGTTTGCTAATTGGAAAACATCGTTCTGAAATAGCTCATTTGTTTTGCCGTGTTTTCATTGGTCACTATATTTATAGTTAGGAGAGCCAATGAAAATAAAGGGAAAACTTGAATGAATCATTGCAGAAGGCTGTTTTCCAATTAGCTAACGTCTTATGGGCCTATATGTCGGCGGTCATAGATATGCTATGTGAATGCTGTATTAACTGGTAAAACAAATCTGTTAGAATGTATATTAACTTCTAGCGCACGATTAACCTAAGAATACAGTTGTAAGATTCCTTCACAAACATGTTATTCTGAGGTGCAAAGGGTCTCACATTGCTCTTGTGCGGACAATTGGTTTGCAGATAACCAAGATCCTAAAAGTACCTCCTCGTGGTGCATCCTGTAAACAGAAATACAGCTGCTTGTGCTGTATTCCTGGCCAACAGTTCTAGACTTGTTTTTATGGAGGCTGTAGATGGAATGAGAATTGCCTGCAAAGAGACAAGCAATATCTCCAAGACCTGTACTCCAACACACTCAGCAGCACTGTTAGCACACAGTGACAAAAGACATCTGCGGAATACGTCTCGTACAGCAGAAAATGCATAAACATTTCATTGGTGGCCAATATCAATGTCCACAATATGGGTAGATTCCATTCAGACTTGATGACTCTATGAGTATCCACTGAATCTGGAAAAAGCAATACACGCTAGAGGGCAGTGTTATGTAACTGAATCGATATCGTGGCAATGGAGCTACAATTGCCCAGCACGAGACTGACTGGCAAAAGTGGTGTTCATGCTCAAGAACACACAGAAGCCACACATCCTGCCACAATAGACCCCATTCAAAGTAGTCATGACTGGGGTATTGGATACGACAACTCGAACATGTACCCCTGGGTATGAAAGAAAGCCCTGAAAAAACTTTCAGATTTGTCCCCATTGCACACAGGAAAATCATTGAACAAATGTCGGGGAGCACATTGTTCAAAATTTACCCTGAAGAAATATTGAGACTCAGACTTTGGACTATGTAGAGGCAGACAGAAGTCCTTGTCACTGAGGACACTGCAAACATAGCCCAACTTGACTGTCACCGTTGTCCAACACGGCTAATATAGAGAGAATTGGGTTCACTGTGAAGCTTCTCATCCGAGATCTATGTTCATAGATTCCAACAAACTTATAGATGTGAGGAAGGATAAATTTGTAGGATTCATATTTTGGAAAATATAACATAACATTTAGTAATAAGTGCACCCATGTGTTGCTAAGCCTGAAAAATGACCAAAGAATAGCAACATCATTACCTGCCTTGTATGCAGTAAGAGGCAACTAAGGAGGTTATAAGGTGGAGTTGGATGCCCCACCTTAAATAGGGTTAAAGTAACTCAGAAGCCATGCTGAAGTTAGATATGTCAGGCTGAAAGGTGCAGATATTGCAAACCATGGCACAGCGCATTCATTCCTCCGGACTACATCTTATTATTAGTCTGCAGGAGTTTGAGAACAACGTCGAAGAACTATACAGAGTATCAGCGCATCATCTGATGATGAGACAACAATAATGACTTAGAATCTGTTCTCACACATGAAATAACTGTCCTGTATGCTCTGTTATGATCTGTGATGACCCTACCGTATGTTCTAATGTTAAAGTTTGTCACATTTCTCACCAGGGTGCATGGGTCCATCTGTTAAAACAATGACATTAAGATGAAGTTGACATTAAGATCCTTTGCATTATTAGATGATTACATTTAAGGTCAATATGTCTAATGTCCCAGCATAATGTCTCAACAATATTACCCAGACAATTGAACAGGTAATGATAGCCTAGAATAAGTTCTGCTCAACTGACATATTTATTAATTCATAAACCGTTTTTACTCTGCTACTGATGTCATTTGTGTACAGAGCGCAGAGTCATTTGTCATCTTCTTCTGCGATCAATTGTTAAACATCCATTCCAATATTGATCATGTATATTGTATGTAGAAATTTGTATTATGTCATCTTGAGTTCCCAAAAACTTGTTTTGCAGAGAAGCTCCTGTGGGCCATATTGCCGTTCTGTGATCATTTTTGTAGTTGCATCCAAGAGAGTAATTAAGCCAATCAATGAGAGATAAATTCAATTATTAGTCGGTTAACTTCATCTGATGCTTCTACCATCACCATGTGGCCAGCATCTTCTATCACCTTCAGTTGTGAATTATATATTACCTGAAATATATAAAGTCAAAAGATGAATGAAAGAAATAAATTAAATCCACTGGTAACAAAAATTAAAATATATAGCAAATTGAGAACTTTTATTTATTTATTTACACTCTGCATGTGTGAGTGTATGTGTGTTACTATTAATAGTGATCCACTATTGTAAGTGTATGTACAGAATAAATGTAAATATCATGTGGTATCCAAGACCATCTTCAGGGACAGCAAAAATGTACCAATATATCATGCCATGGATATCATAGAAGATGACAAAGGTGGGTTCTGTATGGGGAATGCAATCTTATCCTACAAAAAGTAAATATTACAAAAGTGTCAATCAGTCAAAAATTAAGTATGTCACCCTAAAGGAAAAATAAACAGGATACATGACACTGAATAGTACAAGGTAAAAATACTGGTCCGCTGACTCCCTTCATTTCTAAATAGTAATATCTAGGTAATGTATGCCATCTATACCATTAGAATGTTGATAGAAAGATCAATTGAAGTGAAGACAGATCTATTTGTGTAATGACGGATACACCCAGGGAGAGATCGGAGCAACTATGGACGTGTCCAGTTTGCAGTGATGATGATCTGATGACTAACTAACTAACTAATTAACCTTAGATTAATATAGAACATATAATGGCAACAAACAGCAGCAATCAAAATCAACAACCAATTACGGGAATTTCATCCAATAAGACAAGGAGTCCGACAAGGGTGTGTACTCTCACATGATCTGTTTAACTTATAAAGTGAAATGATTTTTATATCTATAGAAAATAAGAGTAATGCTATAATTCTACAACAGGTCAATTCAAACAGAGAACTTATTAACTGTATTAGAAGATGACAATCACAGTTTCTGGGTCATGTCATGGGAAGAGTTGGGTTGGAGAACATCGTAACAACTGGAAAGATCGAGGGTAAGAGAGATAGAGGAAGACAACGTGAGAAAATGTTAGATGGCTTGAAAGCCTGGCATGATGCAGAATCATCTGTAACTATATTTAAATGTATAACAAACAGAGGACTGTGGAGAGACATGATCGCCTACGCCGGAAGGCATGGTACCAATGAATGAATGAATGAATATCTAGGTAAGACACCTAGATTTTAAACTGGACTGTAGTGTCAGGTATGGCTAACTACTTCTTATGGCCCATGTCATGTGGCATTAGTTATCAAGTGTTTCAGTCTTCTGTTTTATGTGTTGTCAATCATTTACGATACCCATGCCATAATGCCATGTTGTCAAGCATCTTCTCTCTTGCTCTTCAACTTGCCTGTTATCATGATGCATTCAATCTTTTCTCTTCTCGTGATGTGTCTAAAACATGTGGACTGTCTCTATCTGATGTGGGTAAGCAGAACTCTTTTTTTAACGAACTTCTTTCAAGATATCTTTATTACGCTTTTTATCTGTTTATGGATTACTACATGCCAAAACAATTAAACACTATAACATCAACATCATGGGAATTAGTGGGTCTATGAGGCATTTTCAAATGCAACCCGCCCATGCTGTATCACTTAAGCAGACACATGAGTAGTATGAAGACATAATGATTGATGTCATAAGTACACATTGATGAATAAATGGTCATATGGTCATTCTCTTTGTTTTCTTAGTATCATGTGCATGCAGTTGACAACATAGTCAGTTTGATAATGAATCTGTCCAAATTTGAACAACAAGCAGTGATTAAGTTTCTTACAACAAAACGATGTCGATCAACCAACATTCATCAACGAATGAAGGCTGTGTATGATGGAAAATGTGTTTAGAAGACAAAATTAGGAATGGGCAAGAATGTTTTGAAAAGGCGACAGATAAGAAATGATCTTTCACGCACGTGCTGTTGTGACACAAGACCCAACTACCGCGAAATTACTGCAAGCATTGTCATGCAACAAAATAACACAGCTCAACAGCATGCTGGGTTATTCTTGATTGCTGTGTACAGTTTGTATAGTGTGTTCTTGTAGCTGATAGCATTGATCATCACAATAAGTGATTTAAAGTCCACCAACAAGAGTCCTTCTTGGTCAAAAAAGGCAGTAAGCATAACCATTCCTGCAGAAATTTGTAATTTGAATTTTTTACTCCTTGGTGATCTAGGATGTTTTCATTGCTGGCTACTTTGCTACATACCGGTAGTCCAAAGTAGTGACAGATTCATTGTCTGCTATTATTGGTGACAGAAATGCATCATTCTCTACATTGTAATGCTGCAAATGGTTCACACTTCACTCCATTCGTTCTTCATAATGATGGTCAGTCAATAACCATGGTACCACTGAGAACACACCTTCCAATGCTTTAGTTTCTTCCAAACAATTATTTGAGCTGTTCCTAATGACAGGGAATTCATTAGCTAGCAAGCACAAACTCCAGTGATGGTCAACATTTATTGCTGCATGCATCTAGCTTGGTTTGGTGATGCCTTCTTCTATCAAGCATATGTTACCTGGCCGAGGAAGATCATTTCTTACTGGTCACTATTCCTGAAACATTCTTGCAAAATCCTTCATTGATGTCTTAAAATACATTTTCCACCATACACTGCCTGCATTCTTTGATTAATGTTGGTTTATTGACATTCTTCAGCTGTAAGAAACTTAATGACTGCTTGTTGATCAAATTTGGACAGATTTGTAATTACACAGGCCATCTTATCAGTTGCCTACACAGGACACTAATCATATGAAAAGAATGACAATGTGACCATTTGTTAATCAATATATACTTATTACATCAGTACATATATTACATAGGCATCAGTGATAAGTATTCTTCACATTCCTCTCACACTGGCATAGGAGCTCAGCATGTGTTGCTTTCATTTGAACATGCCTCATAGATTGACAGCCTGAAAATGTTAGTAACATTGTTAAAATCAATAGCATGATGTGGCCATGAGGAGAAAGGGAAAGGCATTACATACTAAGGAAATAGTTTTCATAATGTCACCACATAATGAAAGAGTAAAGAATCTCGTAAAGCACAAAAATCGGATGTATTTTTGTACAGAAAATACATGTTACATTGAATATGCCCATGCCGACTTTTAGTATTAATTTCAGTGAAGTCTTCAATATACAGAATATGGAGAGAATTGTGGGTACAAATACAGAATTTAAAAAATTGTGGGTACAAATACAGAATTAAAAAAATTGTGGGTACAAATACAGAATTAAAAAAATTGTGGGTACAAATACAGAATTTAAAAATTTGTGGATACAAATCATCATCATCAAGTGCCATCTCCGCAATGAAGGTTGACTGCAACAGACCTCCAACATCCCCTGTTTCTTGTTCTGGTGGTGCACTCTGCTAGAATGTAACCTGTCCATCTTGTGATGTTAATCTCCCACTTGTATCTTTGCCTACCTCTTGCTCACTTCTCTTTAACTTTACCCTCAATTAAGATCTTCAACAAGGGTACAAATACAGAGTTTTAAAAATTGTTGGTACAATTTAAAAAGTTGGAGAGAATTGTGGGTACAAATACAGAATTTGGTGAAAACTGTTGGTACAATTACAGAATTTGGAGACAATTTCTGGTACAAATACAGATTTTTTTTAAAAATTTAGGTTTAATACAGAATTTGGAGAGAATTGTTGGTACAAATACATAATTTGGAATAGTGGGTACAAATACACATTTTAGAGAACTGTGGGTACAAAATTAGAATTTGAAAGAAATTGTGGGTACAAATACAGAATTTTTGTGTTTTTTTTGGGTGAAGTACAGAATGACCCTTATGAAATTTAACAAGTATGGATAATTCTGGTGGGCAATATCACTGGTTATTTGTCCAAAGAAGTTCTAAATTGACACCCAAATCTATAGGTTGTTCCATCATCTATCATCTGTAGGTCAATCATGCACACATGCATGCATGTATGTACACAAAGGAATTAAATGTCACAACAGTACATCATCTACATAATTTTTTTAGTGTTTGTTATCAAACTCATTCTGGAATTCTCTTGGACACATCTTGAGAAGAAGATAAATGGAACACATCGTAATAACAAGTAAGTTGAAGAGCAAGTGATGTAGGGAAGGATCAAGAGAAAAGATGTTGCTTGACAACCTGGCATTGTGGAATGGGAAAACATTTGTATGGGAATTATTTACAACACACAAAACAGAAAGAATTGGTAAATCATAATAACAAAAGTCATACAGCATAGATCATAAGAAGATCATCTATATTATACAATTTTTGTGCACTAACATCATGTGCAGAAACCCATTTGAGAGAATACACAATTTACATAAATTGTAATTTTTCTTTCGTACTCACCCTCATCATATCCTCCTCTTCTTGGAGAGATACAAACAGGTCTTGAGCACCATAAATTAGCAGTGAAGGACAGGTAATCCATTTATGATAAAGTTCATCTCCTTCAGGCCACACTTGTCCATTCATTGTATGCTGTAAAACATAGGCTGGGATGTTGAAAGCTTCTTCCTTTGGAACACCTGATGTTCGTTTACGATGAAATGCACTCCTAATTAGAAAATTTAGTTCTAAGATTTGGTAATGAACAGGTATTGGAAACAATGTTTTTTATCAAGGTAAGCTTGTCGTCAAACCAAATATTAAATCAAATGTGTTAACAGTAACAAAATATTGCAACTGTAGTCATAAGTAATAACTGACAATTGCATTTTATTTTAAAACTTATTATTCAAGTATTTAAGAACTGACGTCATTTCACTCTGGACAGATCCAAAGATGCTCAAAGTCTTTTAGTGGATGGTGAAGAAATGTGTATCCTTATTGTTTCCATTGTTGACTAATTTTTCATGCACCTAATTTGATCCATCTCTTGGCCTTCTCTACTTGTGGCATGCTTGATCCTGAATTCGTTCGGTTTCTTTAATACTGGTTCATCTAATGAATTTTCAAACAATCCAATATTTCTTCCAAGATCTTACCTTTGAACAATATTCAGTGACCACCCCCAGTGCTCTTGTAATCAGCGTGTCAGCTTACTCATTTCTGTGCACTCCAGCATGACATGAACAGTAGATTCATATGAGTTCCTGAAAGGCACACGTATATATGTATGCTGCCCATTCATGGTATAGTCATCCAATTTGACCTTCTGGGAAAGTAAAGGCGGGAGGTGTGACACTTACTACATCATCCCTAGGTATGGTTTTGGATCAATGAAAATTATGGGCCTAACATTATACTTCCCAACATACTGCAATGGTGTGGAATAGGGAGACTTTAATTAATTAGTCCTAATGTATTCTCACAAATTGAAAAGTAAATTTATAATACATTCAGATACTTGTATTTAAAATTATAATGTTATTTTATTATTTGAATATTCACATACTTGTAAAATCCGCAGGAAAGGCAGGGCTTAATGCATGCAATCAGGCAATATGGTAAAGCAAATACTCCAAGCTGAGGCATCAAAGGTGTTGGAGATCCCCCGCTTATAAGAATTAGTTTACAGACACGTCTGGAACGGTTTCGAGCCAAAAAGACAGCAAATGATGCACTGGCAAAGGAAAATAAAAACTTCAACAAATGATGCACTGGCATAGAAAAATAAAACTTTAGGAAATAATAAACAGATGAACATGCTGCAAAACAAATATACTACTACTTATACCGTACAAAAATTTTCTGTTTTAACATATTCATTACTACCCATGTGTTTCTCAAAATCTTTCCTACCAGCACCCCTTTCATATATATTTTATAGACCAATGCTCTTCAACCAGATTTATAGATAAATCTGGTGGGGGTGGGGGGTCTTTACCTTAATATAGGGTAATTATTTTGTTGTTGCACAATTTTTGATGACCTATTTCTCACAAATGTTAGTCTTAGTTAAAACCTATTTTCACACATAAAGTACAACAGCAACAGTTTTTTTCACTGTGTTTGAAAACAGTGTTTGAAAAGGACAATGAATCTATATCTAAAGTATTCAACAGTATGATCACACCTCTTGTGAATCTCTTCTGTTGTGGTTGAGCATAGAAATTATATAATCAAATATGTGATGTAATAGAAATTCCCTGGGAGACACATACTCGTTAAGTAAATGTCCACATATATGTATTTTTTCCAAGAAAATCAATAACAGATGCAGGTTTAAAGCTAGAACGCTTTCTGCTGTTGGGTGCTACATTTAGTTTATAAAATGAATACACAGATTTCAGCCCTCCCACCCCCCTCCCCAAAAATAAATTGTCAGCACTGTGTTTTTCCCATTAGGGAGTTTGCTAGTGGCACGTGTGATAAAGGTCACCTGTCCTTGCTGCCGCCACGTCATGTACAGGGTGAGTTTTTTTATTTACTGTCTGACAATAAAAACCCAGTCCTTACAGATTTCAGAATACAAATTTAACTTCAGCTACAAGCCACCTTTTGCTGTTGTTAAAATGTTTCAGATTATTTTAATTTTACATAGGCCTATAGTTAAAAAACGTCCCCTTTTCAACAGAAGCTTGTCACTTCAATAATCCTAGTTGTGTCTGGTTTTAAATAGAGTTCAATTAATATCATCATAATTGCACTTCTTGTCTTATTTTGCATAAATATTGTAAGTACTGTCAATATTTTGCCTGCAATGTTTACACTGCTTTCTAAAGTTCTTTCAAAAATTTCTTTGTGTGGTAATGAGCTTTGAAAAAAATTCAAGTTTGGAGTAACTGTCAAAAAGTCACCTAGACTGCTACTCTATTGGATAGCACAGGCAACTTCTTTACATAGCCTCCTTATTAATTTCTTATGACATACATGAAGGTAAAATTTCAGCTATTCTTTGCTTCCTCTATGGGCCCTGGGAAAAATATATGGGGGGTGGACACGTGAATAGGTATTCACCATAGAACTAAAAGTCATTTTTTCAATCACTAAAGGGTGGGGGGAGAAGAGGGTTTACCAACATTTTTGGCTTACTTCCTAGTATCAGACTTTATTAAAAAAAAAGATGGGGTGGGCGGGGATTAAACACTCCCAAATCTTTACCTTAGCTACAGCTTAATTAAACTAAGATACAATGCATACATTTTCTATAAAAACATGAGATAATAAATTGTTTTTCCTAACCATTTTTATGTCTCAACCAAACGGAATAAAATTGCCCATATTTATATTTCACACGAACTGAATAAAAATTGACCATAGGCCTATTTATAGGCATATAATAAATAAAAAATTGACCATTTTCCTGTCTCACACAGACTGAATTAAAAATTGTCCATTATTATATCTAACATAGGCCTACACTGAGTAAAAATTGCTAATTTTTAGCAATAAAAAAGAATATGAATCAAAACTTGCTATATCTCTATTAATAAACATTAAAAAATGAAAATTACTTTACTCGATATATTTACCCATATGAATGTCCAATGAGAACATTTTTTCTCTTGCAGTATTTGTCAAATATTTCTTCAATATCTGCTGCTATTTCTCTGAAATGATATGCCTTTGCTTCTCTAGGAGTGCAGCTAAAACCATGCCCAATCAAATCTGGTGCTATAACTTCATAGCCTAGATCTGAAAAGTACCTGGTCTGTGCCCTCCAAATATCTGATGATCCTCCAACTCCATGAATAAAAAACATGACCAAATCTTTGTCCACATTGCTAGCAGTGATAACACTTTCATTAGTAATATTTTGGAATGCTCTATACTCAGGTGTAGGATTTGTAACATTTTGAGGTGAGGAATGAGGCTCCTCTAATGTTGTCTGATCATTATTATTATGGTATTTTCTAGTCATTACAACAGAGTTAGGTACCCCAGTGTGTCTGTACTGAATATACATATGCATTTCATGTTCAAATTTTTCATCTCGTGGCCGAGAATTAAAGTGCTGGATTCTCAAAAATCTAGATAAACGAATTTCAATTGTTGGATTCTGCTCTAGAGGAGCAATACGTTTGCTTCTGTGATATGACAAGATACTAAAAGGGCAGTTCATGTTATGAACTTATTCCATATCTGAAAAAAAATGTAATGCAAGGATACATTATACTGTAAATATATGTGAAACCGTGTAAAATAAAGAAAATAGAAATGTACATTTGGCATCCCATTTTATCAACATACAGTATTTCTGGTTGTGTTATCGTGGACAATAAAAATAATACCTTAATGCATAAATGTTAACAAAAATGTGACAACATATAAATAAATATTGAAAAAAATTATGAAAATAGCTTTTAAAATGCATGTGTAGGTCTACTTAATTTGTTTTTACCAAGGATTACTTTTTTAACATTCAAATTTTCACAATGTACTTTTTCAATGATAACTACTGCTATAATAAATTTAAATTTCAACTCACGTAGTCTAATTATACATGTCACATTAAAAATTTATATTGGAACTGCTATATAATATAGTTAATGTTATTATTATATTTATATATTTAATGTTTATATCCAAATTTTCTTTAAATTTAAATTTCTGCTTCTCTAATTACACCTATAAACAGACAGGAACATTATTCACAACCACATATGATGGTGGTATCATATAATGCAGCAACAAAATCTTAACAAACATTTTCAATGTGTAATGATTCTCTGTAAGGAACCATTTGACTGTTTATGGTTCTCACTTAGTTTTCATAGTTCTTCTCTAAGTTGTCTTTAGATAAGACTTATTGGACAATTTTATTCATTGGTTGCATTTCTATTAAGGATAATATTACAACTATTAATATATGTAATTTGTTAAGACATAAATATCTATTGTACACTTATGTTCATTTCTAATATTTATAATGCAGTTTCGGCAGTGCTCAACATCATCTTCTCTCCATTAAAATTTATTTCTGATGCCCAACATGTGTTGTATTTCTTAAATAGTAGCTGATTTGTTGTTTTTTTTGTCATAAATATTTTATGTCTTCCACACCTATTCCTTGAACAGTAATAGACACTATTATGGGAGCCGCGTAGCGCAGTGGTTAGCGCACTGGCTTCGCATATGAGTGGTGCTGGGTTATTTCCCCAGTTGAGCCGGAAATGTTTTTCAGATTACAACAGCTCCCAGGTCGACGCAGCCTTAAATGGGTACCGGATTAATCCGGGAAGTAAAGACTACGATGGAGAGGAGATGGCTACCGCTTTCATTTGCAGAGCCTCTGAAATGTGATATCGCTAACATCTCGCACCCCTACGGCATTAATAAATGCTATGGTTTACTTTACTCTTTTTTTTAATAGACTCTATAAATTATAATGTGTGACTCAAATGTGACAAAATGTTTATTATGTGCATAGTGATATGTTTAGTTTTCTTAGATGCTTTTTAGGTGAGATTGTTCATTTACATTAAGTGGTAAGTGGAAATGTTTTATAATTTCTTTCCTTTATTTTATTTTCCACACCTAAATCCTATTTTATATGTAGACCTAATTATTGGCCATACTATTATATTTAACTATATTAAATCAGTGAATCACTGCTTACTGAACATTTTCATTCAGAGATTATGTTGTGGAAATAATTGATAAACTTTTGACAAATTTAATGACAGTTGCTCATTCCTATTATTATAAAAGACCAAAAAAAAGGATGCAATGACAACTGGAAATTCTTTTTAAAATGTATCTATAATGCAAAAATTGATGCACATTTCCTGGAGT
The DNA here is from genome assembly GCA_034231615.1 of Meghimatium bilineatum. Classification (NCBI taxonomy): domain Eukaryota; kingdom Metazoa; phylum Mollusca; class Gastropoda; order Stylommatophora; family Philomycidae; genus Meghimatium; species Meghimatium bilineatum. The sequence continues at coordinate 27,408,950 of CM067298.1, read as the reverse complement.
ATGTAGGCCTATAGGGCCTATATGGATATATCAATAAACATTAAAATTTGGTGACCTACAAATTTGGTGGCATAAAATTATTTTAAATAAAGTTTTAAATGAAATGTATGTTTTATTTTATAAAATAGGCCTAATTGTTTTTCACAATCACTTCATTTTAATGTATTTATGTATGTTTTAAAACAATTCTCCAATACATGTTTAACCATTTTAAATATAGCCTACAAAGTACTCATTACCAGGCATTTTTGTATAGACCTATAATACATGCTGTGGGAATTATAATTAAATGATTCATAACATAATTAGTGATATGTCACAGATTAAAGCTCTAGCCCTGTTGAAAACATGCTCGTAAAACTGTGGTTTTGCCACCAATCCCAATAAGTATTATAAGTTTCACAGCAAGACAATTGTGGTTTTTACTTTGGAATCATTGAAGACATGTTCTATTATATGTTTATTAGCTCGTATATATATATATATATATATATATATATATATATATATATATATATATATATATATATATATATATATATATATATATTATATATATATATATATATATATATATATATATATATATATATATATATATATCCACGTTAGCGTAGTGGTTAGCGCACTGGCTTCGCATATAGTGGTCCTGGGTTCATTCCCCAGTTGAGACAGAAATGTTTTCATATCGCAACGGTTCCCAGGTCGACCCAGCCTTAAATGGGTACCAGATTAATCCGGGAATTAAAGACTGCGAGGGAGAGGAAATGGCTACCGTCCTCATTTGCAGAGCCTGTGAAATGTGAGATCGCTAACATCTCACACCCCTACGGCATTAATAAATGCTATGGGTTACTTTACTTATATATATATATATATATATATATATATATATATCCTTCTGAATAGGTATTGCACTAAGTCGAAAGTCCCTTGGGTATGAAAGAAAGCTCTTAAAAATCACCCCATATTTGGGAAACCCAAATGTGCAATCCTTTTGATAAAGGTATTGTAACTTATCACTGATGATGCCCTTAATTTAGTGTCATAGGCCTATAACAAGATGATGTAATTTATAGTTGTTTAGGCTGCTTTATTGAAATAATGTGCTAATTACATAGGCCAGGGCTATATAGAATAAGATAGGCTATATCTAGAGATTTTATATTGTCTTATATCATCACTATCACTATGTGCTATACAAAAGTATAGGCATAGGCCTAGATCAGTAGTAGACAACAGAGGCACATAACCTAATAATATTATTAGATCAGTTACTATAACATATACCTTATTATATTTTGGACCCCAAAGAAATGTAATATACAGAACAGGCTATTGACCATAGCAAAGTTAGGTTGTAGGTATGTAAGTCTAATTATAATAGGATGGAAATAAAGTAAAGACGTGGGTAAGTAGGCCACCTAATTTTAATACTAGTTTCTCAATCATTGATACTCAGTCTGTTTACCAAGTGTGTAGCCTAGTTTAGCACCATACAAACTATTATGTTAAGAGATGGACAAGAAATTACATACTAAAATTTAAATGAACCTAGAGACAGTTAAATTACTGGAAAAGATTCTCTAGGTCTACTTATCTAGTATAACTTAGTTACTTAGCGTAATTGTATTATCTCTACTGTCAATATAGTTGTGTACAATCTCCAAGTAACAACAAAATGGAGACTACATAACTTCCGACTCACGACTATTGTGTAAAATATTAAAAACTAACAATTAAAAAAAATTTTATTTTTAAATTCTAATTTTCGTATATTTTTATAAATTTATTAAATAGTTTACCTGAGCTCCCAAACCACTATTGTTTAAGGTTACACGCCCGAATATAACCAAAGTGCTTACGCAACCATAGTTGAAAGTCGCTATTGTCTTTCTAATCAGATATTATGTGATATGTTTGTTGTTACTGAGGATATTTCAATACCTGTACGGGATGTTTGTTGTTGTTGTAATAGTCCTTGTCTCGATCGCTCCGTTCTGGTGACTTTGTGTGCACGGTTTGAAAGGCTTGATGAAATCGCATCTTTTTTTGGAGATGCGGTTAGTCAAGTACGGAAGAACGCGTGTTCAATAGTTGCTAGGCGATTTGGTGCCGTTGAACGGACTGGTTCAATTCCCGTTAGTCTCAATAATTTCTATTGTCTTTCCCCTGGTAGTTTGTTATCCATTCTTGCCGTTAAGTGTAGGGGTGATTGGAGCAAGAGCTTTCGTTCTAAGGCCAGATGTGGGGCCTTGGCTGTGGGACCATGTCTGTTAAGGATGTCCCTGACGTTTTCTATCCATCTTTTCCGTGGTCTTCCTCTGGCTTTATACCCTGATCTAATTTGGTTACATGCCTGTACGTGCAACTTGTGGTGATGCATTCTCATAATGTGGCCAAACCAATTGATCTGCTGTCTTTCTATGTAATCTGTACAAAGTATTTTACTTATTCGTTCCCTGGTGTCTTAATTTCGTAATCCATCGAGCCTGGTGATCCCGTCATCTTTCCTCAAGCATTTCATCTCACATGTCACTATTTTTCTGTGAAGATGAGAGATACCAGGTTTGGCACTGATAACACATTGTTGGTAGGAATATAATGTAGATGAATTATCTTTTCACTTCCATCTTGATCTTGGGGTGAAGAAGTAGCAGTGACAGTTGGTATGTTACTGCATTTGCCTTTTGACATCTCGTCTCTATTTCTCTATCGATGCTTCCATTAAAGTGTCGTGCCTCACTATAGGTTATCTTTCCCTATGTTTAGTCGGTCTTTGCAAGTGAACGAAAGTCTGCCTCACTGGGATTGTACTTCTAATATGAGTGGAGTAATTTAATGCGGCCACCGGGATTTGAAACCTGTCCGCTCAGATGGCTTCACTGCCTGGGTCAACATGTTTTTCGTCGTCAGCCACGCCGCAATTCTTTAAATTAAAAAAAATGCGAATTTAGTCAAGACTATCAACGTGTGACTATCAACTATCGATATGGGAGAGTAATATCACAAGATGAACAGTTTACAGTCTAGCAGAGTGCACCACCAAAACAAGAGACAGATTTGCTGGAGGTCTGTTGCAGCCAACCTTCGTTATAGAGATGGCACTTGATGATAATGATGATGTGTTAGAATGGTTCGCTGTTCAAAACGGAGTGAGACATCTAGTACATTACCCTTATTGTTATCACATCTGTAATAAATACATGATTTAAAAATAGCACAACAGCCATTCATATTACAACATTCCTGATTATCATAAGAGTAGTAAACATGAAACAGGTAACTATTAGTCTTATTCTTTGCACCCTAAACTAGAAGTCCAGGGTCCCGCTGTGACACTTTACATCACATATTTTACATATTTCTTACTATCTTTAGATCTTTCTATCATTGAGTTTTTCTAAAAAATTGTATCATCTCTGAATATTTATCCTTGCCAAATACTGATATAAAAGATGATTGGTAGAGAAATACAGATGTGACAGTAATAGCACGAGATAAGATAGTTATAGTCTAGCAGAAAACAGGACAAATAAGCAACAACGTCGTTTTCATTTCCGTTATTATTTCTCAGCTAAAGAGTCTTCTGATACTCAGTGCAGGATTTACTTATAAGCTAAACAAGCTATAGCTTAGGGCCCCCACTTTCTTGGGGAGCCCCAAATATTTTTATATTTCACTATCTATATATTCTTAATCGTTAAAGGGCCCCATATCTCAAATAGCTTAGGGCCCTGTCAAGTCTAAATCCGGCCCTGCTGATACTGAATACATTTTTCTCCATAATACTTTCTTAGTAGTACTAATACTTTCGCAACTATCACTACTACTACTTTTATTACAGTTACTACTGCCACTGCTGCTATTATTACTCACTACTACTATTAGTATTACTACCATTACTACTACTAATACTTTCACTACTATCATTACTGCTACTTTTACTACTACTACTTATATCTGGTCTCAGCCTATGATACTGCGTTCCTAGATGATAGCACGCATCCTATATACAACCATATTATCTATGATCATGTAAGTAATTAAGAGTGTCAGTGTCATGTGACGTATTCCTTCCAGAACGTTGTCTTCCCAATGAACTCTCTGAACCTCTCACTGTCTTGGGCGATGTGGCTTGCATTTTCTAGCGGTGTATTCATGTTATCTTTAATGTCGTCAGTCCATCGTCTTCTTGGTCTGCCCATTCTCCTCTTTCCATGTACTCTTCCCTCCATTATTTGTCTTTCTAAACAGTTATGTCTCTTTATATGACCAAACAGGCGTAGTTTTCTTTTTGTTATTGTGTTTAGTAACCAACACTCTGGAATATTCAATGTGTTTATAATATCTGAGTTTCTGATTTTTTTCCTTCCATGATAATCTAAGTATATTCCTGTAGCATTTCAGCTCGAAGGCGTTGATCTTCGTTTTCGCTGTTTTACTTAGGGTCCATGTTTCACAGCCGTATGTTGCAACCGGAAAAATAAAAGTTCGTAACATTAGCACTTTCGTTTCTATTTTGTTGTTTTTCCATATAATTTTCAGCCGTGTTATTTTGCAATGTGTCAATGCCAATCGCTTCCTTATTTCTGCCATGCAGTCTCCTGCATCGTTGATGCTTGCTCCTAAGTATTCAAATTTATCCACACATTCTATCTCGGTATTGCCTATTCTGATTTTTGGTTGTTGTGTTGTAATATCTGTTGACATGATTTTGGTTTTTTGCGTGTTTAAATACAAATTTTGTGCTTCGACATATTTCTTTGTGTTCTTGATTAGTTGTTCCAATCCCTTTATATCATTTGAAAGAAGCACTGTGTCGTCTGCGTAGCGTAGTTCCGGGATTGGAATCCACCTATGTTTAAAGCGTGGTAGTCAGCGTTGTGTATGTCTTCTCTCACGTTCCTCATTATACTTTCTGCATAGATGTTGAACAAGTATGGGGAGAGTGTGCATCCCTGCCTTACTCCACTCTGTACCTCAAACCACTCTGAGAGATCATCCTCTAACTTCAATGTAGCCTTTTGATCTTGGTAAAGTTCCTATACCACTGGTAAATTTCCAATTAAGAGTATGATCCATTAATAGCGCTTTTTCATGTAACCGTGTGACCAATCTTGGGGATTTTCCCGAACGATAGGCCTATATCTACGTTTGGTTTGAGTCATACGATCTGTTACCACGACGAATTTTGCGTATACACCCGTGGGTGTGTTCATTACAGTTGCTATGGTCACTAGTAGATGTGGAGCTCAAAATATATATATCTCCATACAACCTAAAATCGTGTAAGTCAGGTGTTTCTAAACTTTTTAAAGCCATTGCGCCTTTAACGTTCAGATTATTTCCGGCGGCGCCCTTAATATGAAGCAAAACGTAAATGTTTCAATTTTTCCTTTTCGTTTTGACGAGCCTGTCGCGACGCCCCTGGAGACTCTTTGCCGCGTCCCCGGGCGACGCGGCGCACACATAGAGAACCGTTGGTGTAAGTGAGTATATAGAAGAATAGGGAGAACATCATGGAAAGAGAAGAAAACAAATAAAGAGGTGCTAAAACACTTAATATGAAGAAAGAACTACTAAGAGAAATAAAGATCAGGCAAATAAAATACTTTGGACACATTAAAAGACATGACACCCTATTGAAGACCTTACTTGAGGGTAAAGTCAAAGGGAAGCGAGCAAGAGGTAGGCAGAGATACAAGTGGGAGAGTAACATTACACGATGGACAGGTTACAGTCTAGCAGAGTGCACCACCAAGACAAGAGACAGGAGATGTTGGAGATACGTTGCAGCCAACCTTCGTTGCGGAGACGGCACTTGATGATGATGATGGTGTAAGTAATTAATACCTTCCTGTCAGCGGTAGTAGTTCTGTCATTTAATTATTTGTTTATTGTCCATGTTTCTGAGTTATACATGAATATATATAAGTCTATATGAATCATTTTATAATTCGGATTTTTACCATAATTGTAATGTGTTTAGATGTTAATATTTTCCTCGTGTCATTGAAATTACCTGTAGTCATTCCTACTATCTTATTAACTTCTGTGTCACATCTCAAATATATGCTAATAATCGTGTTATATTGTTTCTATATATGTGAGCAATGTACATTGCTATATAACCCCTATACTAACATATGTATGAAAATCCTGAGCAATAAATAAACACGAAATTGTGATTTAGAGACACCAGAGATGTAGTTGTATAGAAGAATACTGAGCAATAAATAAACACGAAATTGTGATTTAGAGACACCAGAGATGTGGTTGTATAGAAGAATACTGAGCAATAAATAAACACGAAATTGTGATTTAGAGACACCAGAGATGTAGTTGTATAGAAGAATACTGAGCAATAAATAAACACGAAATTGTGATTTAGAGACACCAGAGATGTGGTTGTATAGAAGAATACTAAGCAATAAATAAACACGAAATTGTGATTTAGAGACACCAGAGATGTGGTTGTATAGAAGAATACTAAGCAATAAATAAACACGAAATTGTGATTTAGAGACACCAGAGATGTGGTTGTATAGAAGAATACTGAGCAATAAATAAACACGAAAGTGTGATTTAGAGACACCAGAGATGTGGTTGTATAGAAGAATACTAAGCAATAAATAAACACGAAATTGTGATTTAGAGACACCAGATATGTGGTTGTATAGAAAAATACTGAGCAATAAATAAACATGAAAGTGTGATTTAGAGACACCAGAGATGTGGTTGTATAGAAGAATACTGAGAATTGCATTAACTGTCAACAAAACTAACGTTCAGGTGTTGACAGACTCGAACGAGAGACTGTCTTTAGTCAATAATATAATATATAGGCAATCATTGTATTATGACCACGTTGTGACACAAGGTAAGATTGTGGGATTATAGTACACAATTTAATAACGGAACACGGCAGGGATACATTACTAACCCTAGTACATACTACTGGGGATAGAGAGCTGTGAAGAGCCATGGTCTCCTACGCCACCCGACTTGAGTAGTCTGCTTTGAGTCGATATCACATGATTGTATGGGCTCATATTACATACTTCCGTCCCTTTTTTTAACTCATCATATATGAAAATATGATCATCATGGCAGGGCAGGAACATCATACTCATCCTGCTATCGCTATGTATAAGTGTATGTGACAGATACATATGGGAGCGCATATCACAGTATGCACACGTTACAGTCTATACGAGTGTGCAACCATACATGTGACAGGGGCTGTTGGAGGTCCTACGCACCCAACCATCGATGCGGAGATGGTATGTGACCGTGTGCTTTCATATTATTTACTTCCGTCTCGTTATGAAAACGTGTTCAGACACGAATGTTGTCGCGTTTTTTATATGTATGGCCCACCCAGATTACACCCGGATTCGTCATATCGACGCATATATAAGTGCCATGAAACGTGTTCAATCTAGATCTATCTATCTATGTATACGCTGTGGCCCTTGTTTGCCTTGCGGCGTCTGGGGCGGAAGAGTTCTCTGGAGATGGCCTATAAACCGCAGATGTTAATTGATCCAAATTTGATCTCGCGTTAAGTTTAGTAGTCTCTCGAGCACTCTTCATGTTCTATGAGCAAGTAAATTTTAAGTAGGAAGCCAGAGGACAATTTTAAAAATTCTTGAGACTAACGGGAATTGAACCAGTCCGTTCTACGGCACCAAGTCGCCTAGCAACAATTGCACACGCGTTTTTCAGTACTTGACTAACCGCATCTCCAAAAAAAGATGCGATTTCATCAAGCCATTCAAATCGTGCACACAAAGTCACCCGAACGGACCAATCGAGACAAGGACTATTACAACAACAACAAACATCCCGTACAGGTATTGAAATATCCTCAGTAACAACAAACACATAACATAATATCCGTATTAGTTATACAAGGGCCGATAGTTCTTCTACGGGGTGTTTGTTGTTGTTGTAATAGTCCTTGTCTCGATTGGTCCGTTCGGGTGACTTTGTGTGCACGATTTGAATGGCTTGATGAAATCGCATCTTTTTTTGGAGATGCGGTTAGTCAAGTACTGAAAAACGCGTGTGCAATTGTTGCTAGGCGACTTGGTGCCGTAGAACGGACTGGTTCAATTCCCGTTAGTCTCAAGAATGTTCTATGAGCAGTGTGTTTCGTCGCTGTCGATTTGCTAGATCTGTCACAGCGTTGTTTCAGGGGTTTATTGTGTCGCCATTTTGGCGTTCCTGAGTTCTTAGGTCCCCATTAACGTCAAAACGACTTTTTAGTGTTATTATATTCGATCTTGCTAATAGGTAACTCTTTGATTGCCTTCGGACTCCAGATTGTCAATCAGTAGTCTTTATATGAAACTACTTCCTCTGTCATGGCAGATCTACAACTGCTAACCACATATGATCTGTTTTGATTTTTCAAATTGTTCATCACATTTTATTGTTTTTCATGTCATGACGATCTTCGCATGCGAAGTATGAACATCATCATCACGTCCCAGACTCTTTAAAGGCTCATTTTGCTGAAATGATCTCCATCTTCAAGAACATTGACGTCAGCATTGCACTGGCAAGTTGAGAACATCTGATTTAAACATAGCGTAAAAGTAATTTAACTGTAGTTTGAACAATAGCTTTGCAGTAGTTGAAGCAATAGCCGAAATAGTAGTTTATCAATAGTTTAATAGCAGTTTAACAGTAAGATATACATTAGTCAAATTGTACAGTTCTTAGCAGTAGTTTATAGAGGTGTGAAATGCTTTAAGTATCTCCCACTTAGAGGGGGTAAGTACACTATGTACAAGCTGTACAAATAAGTAAATTATCAGCACAGCTTCCTTCCTATGTTGACTACCGCTGTATTTGTTACAGTCCATTGTGTGGTCACCTTAGACAGATTCCAGTGCAGTCTCTGGAAAAGATAGAATTATAAATACTCGTATTATGGTTTTCAATGACCTCCATGATACATGGGATAATTTCTGATCTTATATGAACACATTTCCATAAGATATATGTTGTTCTGAAGATATACCGATGTGATTCAACATAACTTATTATATGCATCTATGAAGTATCATAAATGATAAAAACCGAATCCTAACAGCACCTAAGATACGCTTCGCCGAACTACAACCTCCAACTATACTTTTATGGGGTAAAAAATATATAATAAGACTAAATTTGTCTAACGTCTGAGCTTGAAAAGATCATATTTATATAAGAGATATTTTGTTGTGTAATAGTAATCAAACCGATTCTGCCTCACAAACTAGTCCCTGGATGATCCCTTTAGAACAGTTTGCTCGAGCATGACCGTCTGAGCAATAGAAGACCTCTGCACATAATTAATTTTGATTCGTTACGATTTTTGTTACTACTACGATTGTTTTTTTTAAATTATTGTCGTGCTTTTTCTATAACAGGTTTTACAGATGATAAATAATAATATATGTGACGTGTCCTTTACAGAGCGTTGTCCGCACTGCCATTATGTAAGCCTCTTGGTTCTGTACAAGCTGCATAGCCTCTTCCAATGTTCAGAAGGTCTTTGATATCCTGTGTCCATCATAGTCTTGGTCTGGTTACTGTTCTGCTTCCTATAACTTTTACCTCCATGATTCATCTTTCAAAACCAGTGTGTCTTTTTATATGTCCAAATTATGTTCAAATCCTTTTTTAAAAATAGTTATGAGGAGCCAGTCTTCTACCCTATTCAGGTATTTCCGGACGTCCCCATTGGGTCGTTTTTATGTCCATGGTATCTTTGGACCTACTATAGGCCCAACAGTTCATTCGAATGTTGTTATTTTCTGTTCCAATGCGGATGTCATGTCCACGTCTCACAGCCTTATGCTGCCACTGTAAAAAATATAACTTTTAAATAGTTGTAGCTATGTTTTTCTGTTTGCTCCTTGCCATAGATCTTTCATGTGTGATGTTTTTTATGGTCACTGCTAATCCATTTCTGCTTTCTTCTGAAAATCTCCTATAGTATTGATTGTTGATCCGAGACATTCAAGGCTGCTAATATTTTCTAGTTGTTCGTTGTCAATGACTATTGTAGGCCTCAGAACATTTATGTTGATATTAATTATTTTGTTCTATTTTCTGCTATGATGAAAATATTTTGCGCCTCACAATGTTGTTTAGCTGACATAATAATGTGTTCAAAACTTCTCGATATTAATGTGGTGTCTGTCATCTGCGTTCTTAATTTCTGGAGTCTCATATCCTCCGATATTAAGAGGTTTAAACTGTTAATAATAACAATGTTATACGATATGGAGACAAAGTAGTGTGATATGTGGAGACAAAGTAGTGTGATATGTGGAGACAAAGTAGTGTGATATGTGGAGACAAAGTAGTGTGATATATGAGAAAAAGTAGTGTGATATATGAGAAAAAGTAGTGTGATATGTGGAGACAAAGTAGTGTGATATATGGAGAAAAAGTAGTGTGATATATGAGAAAAAGTAGTGTGATATATGAGAAAAAGTAGTGTGATATATGGAGAAAAAGTAGTGTGATATATGGAGAAAAAGTAGTGTGATATATGGAGAAAAAGTAGTGTGATATATGGAGAAAAAGTAGTGTGATATATGGAGAAAAAGTAGTGTGATATATGAGAAAAAGTAGTGAGATATGTGGAGACAAAGTAGTGTGATATATGAGAAAAAGTAGTGTGATATATGGAGAAAAAGTAGTGTGATATATGAGAAAAAGTAGTGTGATATATGAGAAAAAGTAGTGTGATATATGGAGAAAAAGTAGTGTGATATATGGAGAAAAAGTAGTGTGATATATGGAGAAAAAGTAGTGTGATATATGAGAAAAAGTAGTGTGATATATGAGAAAAAGTAGTGTGATATGTGGAGACAAAGTAGTGTGATATATGGAGAAAAAGTGGTGTGATATATGAGAAAAAGTAGTGTGATATATGAGAAAAAGTAGTGTGATATGTGGAGACAAAGTAGTGTGATATATGGAGAAAAAGTAGTGTGTTATATGAGAAAAAGTAGTGTGATATATGGAGAAAAAGTAGTGTGATATATGAGACAAAGTAGTGTGATATATGAGACAAAGTAGTGTTTATATATGGAGAAAAAGTAGTGTGATATATGGAGAAAAAGTAGTGTGATATATGAGAAAAAGTAGTGTGATATATGAGAAAAAGTAGTGTGTTATATGAGAAAAAGTAGTGTGATATATGAGAAAAAGTAGTGTGATATATGAGAAAAAGTAGTGAGATATGTGGAGACAAAGTAGTGTGATATATGGAGAAAAAGTAGTGTGATATATGGAGAAAAAGTAGTGTGATATATGAGAAAAAGTAGTGTGATATATGAGAAAAAGTAGTGTGATATATGAGAAAAAGTAGTGTGATATATGGAGAAAAAGTAGTGTGATATATGAGACAAAGTAGTGTGATATATGAGAAAAAGTAGTGTGATATATGAGAAAAAGTAGTGTGATATATGGAGAAAAAGTAGTGTGATATATGAGAAAAAGTAGTGTGATATATGGAGAAAAAGTAGTGTGATATATGAGAAAAAGTAGTGTGATATATGAGACAAAGTAGTGTGATATATGAAAACAAAATATATAAACTTTCTAGGTAGTATTTCACTATAATTAGCAAAGAATATCGGATAGACGTCGTGTTTTAGACGTCATCTTTTCTTCTTTTCCTACCAGAAGAGCGTGTAGATATTTTCACGCAGGAAGTAGACTAAAAATCCATATTTTACAGGAGTAAGCGATTCAAGTCTGACGCATCATGAATCACTTGTTAATCACAAAGTCATTCAAACATCGTTGATACCCCAGAGATCTGTCAGAGCAGTTGTTTACTAGTTCTATCTTGATAATAATCTTCTAGTCGAAACGTCGATTGTGTGTGTTGTTTAACGTAAAACTGCTACTTCAAACCTTTCTGTAAATTTTCACTATTCACTTACCATGCGGTGCACTGTTTTACTGCAGGCTACAGCTCGCTAAATATTTTGGCAGCACGTACATATGAACAACCAAGTTAAGCACTATTTTATACATTACTGTTAGTTGTCTCTTGTAATCGGATGCATTGTTCACATTTCACCTATGTTATGGTTCCATTAAATTCAGTGCATCCAGTGAAACAGATCTCCTATTGCACGGCAAACTATTATTGACTCGTGTGGTGAGAGTATGAAAACGTTAAAACTGTCCATTAGAACCATATATATTTCTCCTACAATGGTAAATTACTCATATTCAGTGGCGTAGCGAGGGGGCGGAGGTGCGGACCTCCCCGGGCGGCATCATCGCGAGGGCGGAAAATTTATTTTCGTCCAGTCTTTCACAATCACTGACATATTTTAATAATGTCACAAGGGCGGAAAATTATGCTTCCGCTCCGGGCGTCATCGATCCACGTTACGCCACTAATCATATTGTAAAACTTAGCCGCTTAATGATATGTAGTATCTGTTTTCTGTGTTAGGTCGAAACCGTGAAACAAAGCTATTCAGTTCATTTTATTTCAGGCTCTCAGTCCATGCTGCGAAAGATCCTAAATGGCCATTATCGATAAGAGTGGACTGCTTCTATAGCTAAACATGATCTCCAGGGTATCACTATGATTTACTGACCATGAAATGTTGGTGTTCGTGGTAATGAGAGAGCAGACAGACTTGTATCCAGGCACTAATGGACTGGACGTTGACAATGGTTAAAAGGGCTGTGCTGAAATTGCTTCATGCGCGCTTACTGGCTGCGTAAACCGCAATTGATGAAACGTCAAGGCTGAGATTTGAGAAATTCGATATTAAATGTGAAACTAGTAGAACTTGACTCCTGTGTGATAGAATGAGGAGAATGGTCAACCAGCGAGACACGGAAGCCCTCCAGTATTCATATCGTGTCATCTGCAAGGGGAGACTGAACACTAATGTATATGCCCGGAGTGCAATGATGTCGATTTATAACTAATAATCTTTAATTACTGTATAATGTTATGCTAAAGAATCAGGAGTTATTATTTATAATTTAAAGAATCAACCGTGGTGGTCACCTGAAATTTGTAAATGGGTAGTTGGTGTTCGATTGTTTTCCTTCATTAGTCTTGTTCTGTTCTGCGTTGTGGATCTCTCACACTGAAAATGACAGCGTACTATGTGTAATAATTCGGATGAAATCTTACGATATTCATAATAGATAGCAACGTTACTCAAGGTTGAAAGTTAATTGGAGACTTTAGATAAAATATGGGTAAAATTGGCCAGAATCCTAGACTGTATTCAACAAAAACTCACGAAAACGTACAAAATCGAACGTGAATTTAGTAAAATGTAATTGAAAAATTCACTTCAAATAATAGCATATGTGAAATTGAGGAGGTAATGTGTTTCTGGAAAAAAATGAGACTGCCGTAAAACTATATAACATTAGTACGTACGTAAAACACAAGCTCAATTAGCTTTGCTATGATTGCAGATACTATCTTATCAGACTATAGGGTGCGGGTATACAAAAATATAGATAACAGTATGCGATACAGTTTCAGTCTTAAAATACAAAGAAAATATAAGATAAACGGGGAAAATAATACAAAGACAGTAAAAATAAAGGTATTATAACAAAAACAGAATACGACAGACATTAACAGTAGTACGTCATTTGGTAATCCAGAACATTCATTGAATTAGATTTATGTAACAGGGCCTTTGTTGTATTATCGTTCATGTTGTTTTCAGGCCCAATTGTTTTACGTTGTTCTCACTCCCCATAGTTTTTTATATTTGTATCTATAACAATACGTGTGTATACGTACGTCGTTGTTACCTGTGATGTTTCTGCTGTTAAATGTCTGTCATGTGATTCTTTTGTGATAGTGCCCTTATTTTTACTGTTTGTTCACTGTTTGTCGTGTGTTTTCTTGAAAAGGATTTCACGGTTGAAACATTTAAATCTTCTTGTATACTGTTATATGTATTTTTTCATACAAGTACCTAATAGTATGAGAATTCATTGCAAAACTGGTCGATCTTGTGTCTTACTTAAGTACGTTTGTGTCTTAATTAGAAGATTAAGAAACAATAGTGTTAGTCTTAAAGACCATCCAAAATCAAGACTACATCGATAGAAAACAAATCAGGTGACTTGGCCACGTAATAAGAATGGAACCAACTCAACCAATCCTTCGTGCATACAACTGGGGAAGATTGGGCTATACGGCACGAGGTATACCAAAAAGAAGATGGGTGAACATAATCAAAGAAACATTAAATAGACAAGGGCTGATCATAGTCAATGCGACCCAAATAGCCAAAGGCAAACGGCTCTAACTCTTTCCTTAATAAGAGTATCAATCGGTAATAATGTATTATATCGTATTTGGTACGCAGAGAAACTCTAATAAGACTGTGTTTGCCAGTCACGTGCATATGCAATCATTTCTGTGATTAACAAACCAAGGATTCATATCATATCAATGCGTTGACACACGTTGAAGTCCTTTATGGAATGTCGGAGATGGTATCAACTCTTTTATTTACAGTTTCGTACTTCAATCAATCAATCAATAAACCCATAACCCTTCAGGGTCGCAGGGGTACCACATTGGATGCTTCAGCACACAGAGTCCTCCAGCGAATTATATCCTCAGCGATGCGGATGAGTGTGGAAATATCTAGCCCTGTCCATTCCTTGATGTTGTCTGTCCATGTCTTTATTTGTCCTCCTCTGCTTCTTCCACCCTCGACAGTTCCCTGCAGTATTGTTTTTGACAAGGAATCGTGCCTGCATACATGCCCGAACCATGCTAGTTTTCGTCGTTTCACTATTGAAAGCAATGGCTCCTGGACACCTGCACACATCTCTACTTTATTTCTTACGTACACATTGGTCTTATGTTCCCTATAGGAAATTCGTAGAATTCTTCTGTAGCATTTATACTCGAAAGCCTGTAATCTTCTCTCCATGTCCGCAGTGAGTGTCCAACTCTCACAACCATACAACACAACAGAAAGCACCAGCGACCTATACAGTTTGATTTTCACTCCATCACTGATGTTGCTTTTCCAAATCACAGTTAGCCTTGACAAGGACGCTAAAGCCATCTCCAGCCTTATTTTTAGTTCTGCTTTGCATTTACCATCGCTGCATATACTGGATCCGAGGTATTTGAAGTATACTTACGTACTTACGTTGCAAGAAAATCACAGTGAGTCCCACCAGGAGTAAAATACTGACGGCGTGTGACATTGCAGCCAACAACCATATTGAGTCAAATTTTCATCTTAGATAAAGAAAGCTTTAGAGAACTCATCCCTTCATTTCAAGTCCAAAAGAATTCTACAAGATGCACTAGTCTGGAGTTGAAAACAAACTCCACTATTTGGCAAGATCGTATAAACTATGATCAGTAAATTAAAATAGCTGCCTGAATATGAGTGGAGCGCTTGGCCGTATGGCCAGAACTCCGGTCTCAGAAGCCTGAGGTCAAGGGTTGGGATAAGAATTCTTGTCTTTTAGAAGTGAAATAAAAAAATTCTTCTTGTATGTCAGTCATACACGTCGCGACGACAGCTATGGCAAAGTGTCCTTTTCCTCAGCCAAAAAGCCTCCCTGCACTCCTTAACAGGGAGTGTTGAACATTTTCTTTTTGTTTGCGCCTTTAGCGAAAGTTAGTTTTATCTAAATAATGTAAGGTATGTTTCGTTAATGAAACAAATAGAACATCAGATATTATAAACACACTGAAGATGTCAGAGTGTTGATTACTAAACACAATAGCAACAAGAAAACTACACCTATTTAGTCATATAAAAAGACACAACTGTTTAGAAACACAAATAATGGAGGGAAGAGCACACGAGAGGAGGAGAAAGGGCAGAAAACGAAGAAAATGGACTGACATAAATAGAACGATGTGAAAAACTAGCATACATGTTAAAGATAACATGAAAACGTCGTTGGAAAATGCAAGCCACATGGCCCAAGACAGAGAATAATTCTGGGAGTTCATTGGGAAGATAACGTTCTGGAGAGAATACGTCACATGAAATGACATATTTCGCCAAAAGCGTGGATACAGTTTCCCGTGAAATACCTAGAACGATGCTAAAACATGCTAAGAACTGTCATACACCTAAATAGAATTATGTTAGAGTTTGTGAAGAACTGGCAAACATGTAAATATAGCGATGTTAACATTTGCGAGGAACTAGCATACATGTTTAATAGCACGATGTTCAAACTTGCGAATAACTACCATACATGTTAAATAGGACGATGTTAGAACTTGCTAAGAACTGTCATAAACGTAAATTGAATTGTCTTGTTCTGAATCGGTGATGTTGCCCTCTGTACTTTTCGCCTCTTTTATTATATCTCCAGGACTATTGTTTGTTTTCCTGTGTGATGTATCTTACGTTTGCTGTCCATCTGTTGTATTCTATTTTGTTTAAGGTGGTAGAATTTTTCGCAGCCTTTTTTCCTGGCCTTTCTTCTCTTTTTGACTGCATCAGCTAGTTCAAGTGTCCAATAGTGTTTATATTTTGGACCTTTCCCACAAGGATACACTTTTTAGCGGCTGCTAGAATTATGGTGCAGATTTAGCTGTATGTTACATTGATGTTAGTTTTTCTGCGGATTTAAATAAACCCAACATTAGTTAATTGGTTGTATCCCTTCCAGTGGCTTCCAAGTTCCAAGGCATGTATGTAGATATATATATATACTTATGTTTACGAGTGCAACAATTAGGAGTAAACACTCGCTAATCAGGTAAAGGTTAGCTCTTACTTGAGTCCCTCCAGATCAACTAACATGCAAGAGCACACCATTTGGTTAATTAAATACTTCTCCTATGGGGAGGTACGCTCATATCAATCGTTGTTTTCAGTCCAAATTACTTTATCAGAGCTTTCAACCATTCCTATGTAGTGAGGCTTCTCTCTTCCATAAATCCGGCAAACCTACAAATTTGTCTAAATCCCCCCACCCCCCCTCCTAAAAATAAGAATTTTCAAAGCGTTTCACTCTTCTGGGAGTTCCTGTCTTCTGGGTAGGAAAGACAACTTTGCTGAGCGTTGCTGTATTCTCTGTAACAAAGACAGCTCACCTGAGAGTTTCTGCGTTAGGAAAGACAACTCTGCTGAGCGTTGCTGTATTCTGGGTAGGAAAGACAACTCTGCAGAGCGTTGCTATATTCTGGGTATGAAAGACAACTCTGCTAAGAGTAGCTGTATTATGTGTAGGAAAGACAACTCTGTTGAGACTTGCTGTTTTTTGGGTAGGATAGATACCTATGCTGACAGTTGCTGTATTCTGGATAGGAAAGACAACTATGGAGAAATACCCCCTCTACGCCACTCCCGTGATGAGAGTTGCTGTATTCTGGGTAGGTAAGACAACTCTGGAGGAACTCTCCCACGCACCCCCCACCCAGCAATGGTTGCGATCTGGGTTTTCAAGAGTTCCTTCCATGTGTTTCACATATGTTTCTTGCAGGTTAATCCTAAACATCGTCACTTATCTTAGTAAATGTCATGACCATCAGCAGTATTACAAGACCTAATAGCAAAACAGTGAACATGCCTTCATTCGGTACCTTTTTTATTATTGTCACGATTTCTATTGGTTACTATTTATATATTTGGAGTAGCTTTAGCTATTTTTGGTATGTGATCCCAAGTATATAAATATTGACAAACAGAAAACACGTGAATAATCAAGAAAAGCAAAGAATGAAGGCCTGATTAATTCAAAGAACATGTCGTCTATTGCCGAAGTTTCCCGTCAATGCTTACTCAGCAAAGGTCATTGTGTTAATACTCTGTGTCACCATTGAATAAAATTCGCGGAAAATCACCGATCAGCGATTCCAGATAAACAGTTGGCTTTTAATTCCTGGATATCGAACAGAACAAAGAAACAAACAAACAAAAAAACAAAAAAAAACCTTTGCAAAAACGGCTACAATAAAGAACTGAGAAATAAATAAGAAAGTATCCCTGGAAAGGAGTATTTGAAATTATTTAGTAGCATTTTATACATGTTTAAAATTATATAAATATCCTTTTCTATATTTATTTCCATTGATAGTTACGAAAAAGTTTCAAGATCACATAACGAAAGCTGCCTAAATCACAACATGAAGATCAACACAGAGAAAACAGAAGTTATGTCTATAGGAAGAATTACAATCAACATTAAAATAAATGATCAACTACTAAATCAAGTACAGGAATTTAAATATCTAGGGAGCATTTTTACAGCCGATGGAAGAATGGACAGAGAGCTCTAGACAAGAATCAAAAAGCCAACAACGTAAATTATGAACTTACACCACTTTTGAAACACACATCTCTCTCCAATGGAAACCAAAAGGCAAATCCTGAATTCAATATTCATCTCAGCATTATGTTTTCAATGTCAGACACGGACTAACTAGAGAACAAGAGAGGAAGCTTACAACGAGTGAAATGAGATGTCTAAGAAAAGCAGCAAACAGAACAAAAATGAGATCACGTGAGAGAAATGAAATGATTACAATGATTGTTGGAACAACATCAGTGGCCAAATATATTGATAGACAGAGATTGAAATGGACAGAGAGCCACCTAATGAGAATGAACCCTTATTGACCAGCGGCAAAAGTAAACAACATGAAAATGGAAACAGCAGGATACATAGGAAGACCAAGAAGAAGGCTGATACCAACATTCTGACACGGCACAGTATTATTGCATATAAAGCGACCAGACGTCAAATTCCCCGTAAACCGGTCGTCATTCAATCCTGCGACACCTCACAGCACAAGCAGAGAGAAGACAATAGATAGATAGATAGTTACAAGCACATCTGGAAATTTTAGGCATTCATAACAAAATTGCCCAGACAGAATGTCGACATCCGCGACTGTCCCGTGTAAAATATTTGAACCGTTTGACTGAGTGTTGAAGTATATTGTAGCCTGTTTGTATTCGTTGCCAAATTTCCACTGTATCTCTCTTGCAAAAGGAAAATTGTTCTACTAGACATCCAGCAGAATGCAATGCAAAGAACGGTGATGTGTTGTGTCGCTAGTTTATTTTCTCAAATGGCCCACCACATCTGACGCCGAGGTTGTTCTGCCAGACGAAATTAACTTTTTTAAACATTAAAATTATGGACAATCTAAAATCGTGCACTTACTGACGTTTTAGCTGTCTGTTTCTTCATTTTCCCTACATAGTTCTTGATAGTCACTAGTAAATCACTATCACGTATCATGTAGTTATGAAACTTGACATTATTTTTAGCTAACCGATTCTCTTGTTGCTTCCTAATGAATGCCGTCGTTGAAGCTAATCTCTTCGCACGAGATAAGTCGGCGTAAAACAACCTAGACAACACAGTACTCACAGAAATAAATCATTTATACATTTGGCAACATCTATTGACAGTGAAATTATCCACAGACATCTGCAAATACAGAAGGACTAACTAGAACCGTGTTTCCCAACGTGGGGCGCACGCCCCAAAGGGGGCAATTTAATTGTTCAGGGGGGGGGGCAATTTGAAAATTCGCTCGTCTAGATTTGAAAAACCTATCGCCTCCTGCGAATTTACTTGTATTAAAAAGAAGGATTGTTAGTATCTCAATATAAAATAAGCGTTCGTTAGCCTTTTATAAGGCCGAGTAATTGGGGGGAAAGGGGGGGGGTGATAAGTAACATTTCTCAAATGCTTGCTTTTTAAGGAATGTCCCACTAGGATCGGATGTTGATTGATCCCTGTAGGAGCGATAACTCTAATTACGTCGGTAGGTTTTGGTGGCAATATTTGGCTATAATATTTGGGAAAATAATTATTATTAATGGAAAACCGTAATACACAGTTGTATGTATGTGGCATATATGTATATTTATGTGGTCACGGTGAATAACAATTAAGTCCAAAAACTGGAATTTGCAGGAGATGAAAAATAAACTTCCCACTCTCATATAAATATGCATTATATTCGAATATATAAAATATAATTAAATATTTATTCACGTCTAAACAACAACATCCGACTAGCGATAGATAAATATATAGAAGACCAAAAAAGTATCTACATTTTCTTCATAGACTATAGCAAGGCCTTTGACAGAGTCCAACATGAAAAATTAATCAAATGCCTTCAAGAAATAGACATATATGGAAACGACATCAGACTGATTAGAAATATATATTGGGAACAAACTGTATCAATAAGGTATGAAAACATCTACTCACCATACATAGAAATAAGAAAATGGGTAAGACAAGGATGCATGTTATCACCAAACCTATTTAATATCTACACAGAGAATATTATTAAAAATATAGAAAAATGCCAGTACTAAAGATCAATGGGAAATAATAAACAACCTTAGATATGCAGATGACACTATTCTTTTGGCGGAAAATGAACATGAACTACAAAGACTAATATATCAAGTCAATAAATCAAGTAATGAATATGGAATGGATATAAATATCCAAAAATAAAAACCATGATAATCAGCAAAGACACAGACGAACAAGAGGTAAACATAAACATACATGAAGAGAAACTACAACAAGTAAAACATTATCAATATCTTGGACACATAGTCACAAATGATGGCAGATGTGAAACAGAAGTTAAAAGAAGAATAGGAATGGCTAAAAGTACCTTCAATGGCATGAGGAAAATATTAATATCTAAACAAATTACAAACACGTTAAGAATGAGAATTATAAAATGCTACATCTATTCTATATTAATGTATTTCTCATAAACATGGACACTAAATAAACAATTAGGAGACAGAATTGATGCCTTTGAGAAGTGGGTATATAGAAGAATAATTGCACTTGCTTCGCATATGAGTGGTCCTGGGTTCATTTCCCAGTTGAGGCGGAAATTTTTCTCAGATCACAACGGCTCCCAGGTCGACCCAACCTTAGGGGTATCGGATTAATCCGGGAAGTAAAGACTGCGAGGGAGAGGAGATGGGTACCGCCCTCATTTGCAGAGTCTCTGAAATGTGAGATCGCTAACATCTCACACTCCTACGGCATTAATAAATGTTATGGATTACTTTACTTTACTTTTACTTTACTATATAGAAGAAAAGGGAGAATACCATGGAAAGAGAAGAAAACAAATAAAGAGGTACTAAAAACACTTAATATGAAGAAAGAACTACTAAGAGAAATAAAGCTCAGGCAAATAAAATATTCTGGACACATTAAAAGACATGATACCTTATTGAAGACCTTACTTGAAGGTAAAGTCAAAGGGAAACGAGCACGAGGTAGACAGAGATACAAGTGGGAGAGTAACATTACAAGATGGACAGGTTTAAGTCTAGCAGAGTACACCACGAAGACAAGAGACAGGGGATGTTGGAGATCCGTTGCAGCCAACCTTCGTTGCGGAGACGGTGTGGGCGTATACCACGGGCCCAACTAGTTTTAGAACCATCACTAGCCACCACTGAAAATGCAGATGGTATCAGTTAACAGAGATTCATTATTTTATATGAATCCTGAACTTCAGCCGAACGAAATGTTCAATAGCACGGGAAATACAAAAGGGGCGGACGTACAAATTGTACCCCGCGGTAAGCGAAGGCTGACCAGTAAAATACAAAAGACAGTGGAGATCGCCAGATTAGATTCAGACACTTTTAAGTACGTATCGGGATGGAGAGTGTGACTGTTATGTGAATGAACGCATAGATTGGTTGAAAGAGGAGAGAGTGAGAATCAGTTTTTAGGTTAGTTTTGGAAGAGTTGAGTTTTGGAGTTTGGGGTGGATAGTTGGGCTCCGAACTAGGGAGTCTGAGTTTGGGCTACCGCCGGACGGGTGCCCACAAGACATACTCTGAATTTACAGAGTAGATCCCGGAATATTGGATAAGTCGTATTTTGCTGAGAGTTGATGTTACGCCTTTTTGGGATTTGACGAATATGTAAAATAAAGTTTCGAATTATATGTGAACGTTGGAGTTACAACCTTGTCTCATACTATGTTATCACTTGGATATATGTGAGAGAGCCACAACAGATATACTGTCATGACTGTTGACAAGCAGCGTTTCACCCCTTCATAACAGGTGATGACAAACCTTTTTATACGTTCATAACTGGTGACATACCAACGTGTTACGCTATCACAACTGGTGACGTAACTAGGACAGTCCCTCTTAATGTGGTAGGACTTCATGACCCCCTAATACGTTCACAACGGCACTTAATAATGATGATGATGATGATGAAACAACAACAAAGATATCAGCGTGATACCTAATAATAGTAAAAAATATTACGTTATTGTTACTAAATAGTCACTTAAATAAACTAAGAATGGTTCCATCTATGTGTGGGCAGGTAGCATTGACTGTGGAACATATACAAGACTACTTTACAGTCCACTAAACCAACTAAGGGAAGAACAAGGGATAAATGTTCCAGTGTAGGGTAACAATCCTAAACAGGATGTAGGTGGCTGGATTAACACAGTCGTGCCGACTTCTTTTAGTTGGAGACAAGCTTCTAGTTACCGTTGCTCCTTATGGCAGAGACCCAATCGTGGGCGCCCGGCAAAAAAAGCAGCGCCTGTCCAACTCTACTGTCGAGCCTTCCTATACCAGAAACATGGTCAAGGAGAGAAAGGGTTCCGTACCAGAGGGGCTCAGGCACAAACGGGACAACGAATTCGACCGTGGCTCAACTATATTGTCAAGTCCTTTCTATGCTGGAAAAATGCTCGCGGAGAGAAAGGATGCAGTACCCGATGGGCTCAGGCACAAATGGGATAGGGTTTTTCAGTTCAAGAACACGTCATGCTCCCAAACACGTGATGAGACTCAGACGTGGACGAGGGGTTCACGATGTCAGTGAAAATGACACCTCGGCTAGGAAGGCGAGAGAGCCAGGTTCATCTCTTCTGTCGAGTTCTTTCTACACCGGAACCAAGCTCGTGGATGAAAAAAGGTTCTGTACCCGATGGGCACATGCACAAAACGTCAAATTACACGAGGCAAGTTCACTTGCTATAGAACACCTCGTGCGAGATAGTCGTAAACGACAATCGTCTGGCAAGAAGTCGTTAAAATTCCGCGAGCCCGTCAACAGATATGCAGGCTATCACAGGTTAGGGACGCCCACTACACGAATTAAAGGCATGAAAAAAACGGCTGTCTAGGCATCGGATGTCAGGGCCATGGAGTGAACCAACCGAGGTGCAAATAACACAGTTCAACTATGAAACTAGCAGTACAGCTTACTCCATGCTCCCCGTCAGATATCACACAATTTATTCGTTGCTATAAGAGAGTGAACGAAGAAGAAGACATATTTCTGAACATATACATGTAATTTGTCACAAATTACAGAACAAGGAAGTTTAACATTGATGATTTAGCAAAGGTTGCAGATTTGAACTTGCAGGTGTAAACTTACCGCTCTTGACACTTTGCCTCCATCATCAAGCTGTAACATTGACCTTGCTTTCGTCGGTTCATCAGAGCAGATTTATCAGGCTATGTGGTTAACAGACGATTAGTAATTAATTTAGAGAATCAAACCTGGTTTTTATTGTAATAGCGAGTCTATGATATATTCATTAAGTTCAATTGACATCGCTGGTAATACGATCGAAGGCAGCAGATGAGATTTGAATGAAGTCCTTTCAGCTGACACCTATTCTCCTGACAACATGAGTCAACACGCTTTCCGTATTTGACGAATCAGCATCACGAAAAAAGATGAGATTTTAGTCAAGACTTCCAACGTGTATATTTCTAAAGCTAATGCGAATACGGTTTATGTCGATGGCATGGAAAGAGTGTTGTTGGGGGGGGGGAGGGGATATAAGACAGTAGAGGCATAGGCCGACCACGGGGTCATTGGACAAGAGATATTCAGGAATCTATGCACATGGGGCTGGTGGAAGCCGAAGAACTTGCCAGAGACCAGATTTCAGGAGATTCATAAGAAAGACTATGTTCTAGAAAGATCACATGACAGCAACTGTGAATATGAACCTGTCGATCGGCACGCAGACAATAACAACACACATACACATACACACACACACACATTTTGAAAATTCCGCAAGAACCACAACCATTTAACACTAGTACATGACATCAGACCTCAATACTACAAGGACCAATAGGCATATTTGTAAACATAAAATACATAAACAGAAACATTGTTGCCTCAGATCTAACAAGGGTAAAGATTAGTGTAAGTTTTTTTTAAACCAGGATTTATGGAAACAATCAGAAAATAGAAGATGTTGAAAGTCTTGTTAAAAATAGCGTATATTTTAAGGATGCTGACTGGTTGGATGTGGAGAACGTGCTAGCTCAAGGTATGAGGCGAATAGACGTTAGCTAGACGGATCTGGTTCAATTACATTTTGCTGTGTTTTTTTTCTCATAAATCCTTGAGGCTTGTGAATTATATTATTCATCATTAGTGATAATACGATGTCATCATCATCAGATAGCATATCCTGGATATGATGTGGCAGTTAGTACCTTTCGAAACACCTGCCTATCTTGAGCTAATCCTCCTACTTTTGTGAGTGTCATGTTGAAGTAGTATTTAATATCTATATAAAATATATTTCTTGGTCTGCTTCTTGTTCATCTCCTTGGCATCATCCTCTCCATTATATTCTTTTCTAGACTGTCATGTCGTTAAATATGGCGACGATATTATGTTTTCTTGAGAGAAACTTGTTCAACCCATTTTCTTCTACGCACACTTCTCTTATGATGGCTTATTGATATCTTTTTCTGTCTACTGTATTCTGAGAACTAATAAGATGGCGATCACATATTATTTCACAACGGATATAATGTCAGACACAAGAGATAAATTACTGTTAATAACATTAGGGACTCGCCTAGATGTATGCCGTTCGTAACTTTTTTTAATTTAATTTTTATTTTTTTATTTTTCTGTGTTTCTGAAAATCTAGATGTCTTTTTCTTAGATTTTCCCATATATTACAGTGTTTTATCTGTCATTGTTCTGTAAACGTTCCAAAATCACTCCTGATTATCTCAAAATTAATTATCATTAATCACAATTCTACGTTGTTCTGTAGAAAGACAGCTGCAATCAGTGATGGACAGAAATATCAAGTCGATGTTGACAGAATCGGTCATTGAGCTTCTTACCAGTCTTACCTAATTAAGTCATGATGCAACGTTTGCAAGTGATGGTATAAATACGTTACGGAAGACACATGAAAATAATTTACACAGTATCAACCATCAGTCTCGGACTCAAGGTGCTGACGACGTCAACGAGGCAGATCATCGGAATGCTCATGATATCCAGGTATCTGTCATTAAAATCGTGATCCTCGGATGACCAGACTCAGTATGCAATTGAGAATTGATATGTTCATTTTGGTACATGACAACCTTTTGGTATTAACATACGTATTTACTAGTTGTAGAGTTCATGCTACTATTTGTTGCATTTTGTCAATTTTCTATTTTGTTTTGTTCCATCTTTATTCTTCTAGTTTTTACATAATTTACACTCTTCTGGATTTCAGATTAAAGCCATATATAACCATTATAATGTGCATGTAGATAGTAACGTCCCTTACTCGTCGTGTGTAATATTGTGTTGCTGATTTAAGACCTCTTGATTGAAACGTCGATTTGTGCGTGTGTTTTGTGTGTAATCTTGAGTGTATTAACTGTGTTTAGCACAACATGATTACTATTTTTCAAATTTTGCCTGTCGGATCACTGAAATTGTGGAATTAAGGCTTCAGTCAATGGGAATCTCAGACTAAACGTCATAGATAAACATGTACCTAGTGTCACTAACATACAAGTGATAGGTTACTATGGTACGTCTAGACTGGCGATAGAAAGAAGATGTCAAAAGGCAAATACAGTTACATCATCTAACAGCTACTTAAGCATCCAATAATGAATATCCAAGACAGTATTTTTCTACCAGAACTCTAAATTAGCAATGTCAGACTTGAGTTCCGACACTGACACAAGCGAAAACTAATAACATGGGAAATTAAATGCTTGAAAACGAATGTCGGCTTTACCAGATTAAGTAAAGTAAAGTAACCCATAGCATTTATTAATGCCATAGGGGTGTGAGATGTTATCGATCTCACATTTCAGAGGCTCTGCAAATGAGGACGGTAGCCATTTCCTCTCCCTCGCAGTCTTTAATTCCCAGATTAATCCGACACCCATTTAAGGCTGGGTCGATCCGAGAGCCGTTGCGATCTGAAAAACATTTCCGCCAAAACTGGGGAATGAACCCAGGATATGTTCAGAATTGTATCACAGTCATATTATCACATATCACATTGTATCA
Organism: Meghimatium bilineatum; assembly: GCA_034231615.1. Lineage (NCBI taxonomy): Eukaryota > Metazoa > Mollusca > Gastropoda > Stylommatophora > Philomycidae > Meghimatium > Meghimatium bilineatum. The sequence goes on along the minus strand of CM067298.1, from coordinate 27,382,592 downwards.
CAATCATATCACAGGCTTTCTATCATATGCGAAGACAGTGCGCTAACCACTGCGCTACGCGGCTCAGATTAGAAACATAGCGAAACGACGATATGAGAAATAGAATAGGCATTATATCATGCATTGACTATATTCTTCACTTATATTAACTTTCTTCTGCGATCAATTGTTTAACATTCAGTCCAATATTGGTCATGAATAGAACGGTTTCTTTTAGGTCATCTTGGGTTCTCTACAACTTGTTTTGCAGGGAAGCTCATGTGGGCCAGAATGTATTCTCTGAACAGCGAATCTAGGACAATTCTGAAGTATGTTTTCTAGACCATATGATGTTGCTTCGTAGATGCGGGCCGCAGAGTCGCTGATACCCATTTGGTGTAAGTGTACGATAGACGGCAGTGTCCCGTTCTCAGTCGAAATATTGTGACCTGTTAATTTCTGCTCAATTTGTGTCTTGCTCGGAGCTATAATTTCTGTTTAGTTCTCTCGGTTTAGTCCAGTAAAGTCACATATATTGTTTAAGCAGAGATTTTATTTCCCTGCAGCTATACGTTGCGCGTGTCTGACGAAGGTTGCCACATGTTTTTGCCAATTTATCCGCTTTTTCGTTACTAGGAATGCCAAAGTGATCCCTACTCATTGCAGTACTAATGTAGTTTATTACTTAGATATTTTTCTGATGTTGTCAATGAGTTCGTCTTGTTGGATAACTTTAAAGACAGATTTTGTGAATGTTTGTCTTCTTTAGTATGATGGATGATTTTTAAGACTGACTTTGTGAATGAAGTTGTTTAATTCGGTATGTTGGATGGATTTTAAGAATACTTTTAATCACTGAAGATTGCAATTAGTTGGGGTTATTTTTTTTAATGCACTCCCGTTGTTGCGCGCCGTAGCCTAGTTGATATTGAGCTTGCTTTCTATCACAGGGTTACAGCGTGCCATGTTCGAAACCACGACCGGACACACACAAATCCAAGTTGTGATTTATCGCTGGACACGACCAGTCGACTCAGCTATAAATGAGTACCTGACGCATTAGTTCGGGAACGTAAAGACAGCAAGGAAGGGAACTGACCATCTCACCTAATAATTATTGCGGCTTAGTACACGAAGAGTTATCTTCATCACCAGCAGCAAATTGCTGCAATGGTACGATTTTGTGATTTTGTGAGATACCACAGTTTTGTTGTATATTTTTATAAATTTAGTGAGGCTGTATTTTCGTACAAACTCTTTGGCTTTACGCTGGTAAATGATGTCTTTGCTTTATTGTGTAGTATGACGTTTGCCTTTGTAGGGTTCTGTTCCATGATGCCCGTTGCATGATAAGTTCTTTGTGAAGTTTGTTGAGTTTTTATTTTCGAGTATAGAGTGTGATTTGCACTTTTTCCCTATAAAATATATACATATTTTTTGCTGCCTTCAGAAGAATCCTGTTGAAGTTATGAACCTTGTAGTTTATAGTTGTCTTTTGGACATCCTATTTTAATGAAATACATCAATCTCTCTACAGGTTAATATAATAAAACACGATCGGATTACAGAAGATCAATAAAAATGGATGAGTAGCTTCAATGACATTTCGAACACTCATGGATATACCTTAGTCCAGGCCACAAATCTGGCATTGGATATGAAATTTTAAGTCTTGTTTAATACAAGTGTGGAGTAGTAGTGTCACTATCCACCTTGGGGGAGACAACAACAAAAACAGATGCGACAATAAAGCTTCTCAGACACTCTAAATGCAGCAAATACACTTTATATATAAAGTATATAAGAAACTGTTGTCTTATATACTAGAGAATAAAACTGCATTTATTAAAATAACATTAGTAGTTCAAACAAATTTGAAAAAAACATCTAGAAACTAAAATAACCATCATAGATGACATGATTAAAAGAGTGTAAATAACAAGCAAGAATTACGCAGATCGGCATCACATCGCTTGAATTGTGCACTGTTAATACCAGAAGGCTGTAAATTGGTCGCTATACCGATTCTCAAGTGATTTAATCACGATTTAATGGTATTAAAGGGAAATCATGGAATCATGTATTTTCTGTCTGTTTTTTTTTTGAAGTAGTCATCAATAGAAATTCCAGATCGTTACCTCTATGTAATAGGGGGCAGTTTTGTTCTTTACTAGTCGTGTGTTTTGATGTTTTCTTAACAAAGGACTTTTGCTTCAATTGTTTCTCTGTTTTCTGTGAACAGCAAAACCTCATTACTCTTTTTTTTAAATTTTAGACAGACAGATTATAGGTTGGCTGAAATTGTCTATAATCCATATGAAAATAAAAAACGGCATTTAACTGAATGAAGACCTTGTCATACACCCATTACTTGGAATATTTCATAATGAAGACCTTGTCATACACCTATTACTTGGAATATTCCATAATTGGGATTCAGAGTTCAGTGGTGGACCTCCAGCGTGACATCTTGTCCAATGAAGTAAAAAGTTCAGTGGTGGACTTCCAGCGTGACATCTTGTCCAATGAAGTACAAAGTTCAATGGTGGACTTCCGGCGTGACAGCTTGTCCAATGAAGTACAAACTCAAAGTATAAACTTTGATAAAAATGTGTCTCCTAAGAATTAATATTTTCAAGCCAAGTCAGCCAACATTCGCTTATATGCATCTGTAAATGTGTATTTGAAACGCTTTACTATAGGAATGGGAATTATAAAATATATAAATATGTTGTGTTTGCTGACTTTTGTCATTTTCAAATTAAAACAGAATTTACTTACATAAAGCCTGGGGTTTGTGAAGTTCCACTTGGTTGGAATGTATACGTGTAACTGTTCTATTAGTCTGCCTGATTCTTTAGTCCCCTGGGGCGCGGAGCCACTGTGGTCAATCGCTACCATATTTTGATCTTGTGGCAATTCTTGTTCCCTGTAGACATGAACAAAACGCTCCGACCAGATGATACTTTCTGTGCTTCCCATTATGTAACCCAATTTGCTGTGAAAAGAATGTACAGAGTCCAATCATCTTTAGTATATATATATATATATATATATATATATATACATTTATATATATATATATATATATATATATATAATATTTTATTTATATATATATTATATATATATATATATTTGTATGTAATATGTAATAAAATATATATATATATATTTGAATGTAATACGTTTTTGTCGATCAACAGAAACAAACGAAAATACAGTTCCTGCATACGTCTTTGCAATTTACTTATTTATTTGTTTGGGGGAGTTGAGGAGAGAGAGAGAGAGAGAGAGAAGTTTCTCTTTATTTATGTCTCATGCCCAGATGACTACAACCCAGATGACTTCAACCCATATGACTACAACCCAGATGACTGCAACCCAGATGACTTCAACACAGATGACTAGAACCCAGATGACTACAACCCAGATGACTAAAACCCAGATGACTACAACCCAGATGACTACAACCCAGATGACTACAACCCAGATGACTACAACCCAGTTGACTTAAACCCAGATCACTACAACCCAGATGACTACAACTCAGATGACTACAACCCAGATGACTACAACCCAGATGACTTCAACTCATATGACTTCAACCCAGATGACTACAACCCAGATAACTACAACGCAGATGACTTCAACCCAGATGACTAGAACCCAGATGACTACAACCCAGATGACTACAACCCAGATGACTACAACCCAGATGATAGAATCCAGATGACATCAACCCAGATGACTACAACCCAGATGACTACAATCCAGTTGACTTAAACCCAGATCACTACAACCCAGATGACTACAACCCAGATGACTACAACCCAGATGACATCAACCCAGATCACTACAACCCAGATCACTACAACCCAGATGACTACAACCCAGATGATAGAATCCAGATGACATCAACCCAGATAACTACAACCCAGATGACTACAACCCAGTTGACTTAAACCCAGATCACTACAACCCAGTTGACTTAAACCCAGATCACTACAACCCAGATGACTACAACTCAGATGACTACAACCCAGATGACTACAACCCAGATGACTTCAACTCATATGACTTCAACCCAGATGACTACAACCCAGATAACTACAACGCAGATGACTTCAACCCAGATGACTAGAACCCAGATGACTACAACCCAGATGACTACAACCCAGATGACTACAACCCAGATGATAGAATCCAGATGACATCAACCCAGATGACTACAACCCAGATGACTACAATCCAGTTGACTTAAACCCAGATCACTACAACCCAGATGACTACAACCCAGATGACTACAACCCAGATGACATCAACCCAGATCACTACAACCCAGATGACTACAACTCAGATGACTACAACCCAGATGACTACATCCCAGATATTTTTTTAGTGATTATATTTGAATCTGTATTTATGTTTGAATGGGTATTTCTTGGTCTTTCAATTTATATATCCACTAAACCCTTTTTTGCTTTTCAGCGTTATGGGTAGAAGAGTTTTCAGGAGATGGCCCTCGAGTGTGTTGAGTATATTGTGCAATATTTCGCCTCTTTTATTTAGGTGTACCATCGTTTTCATGGTCGGCCTCTATATCTGCCTTCACTGTATCTGTGTAGCATAGCCTTCTGTGGTATGCTATCTGATGGTAGTCTGCTGATGTGTGAAAACCATTTGACCTGTTGTCTCTAAATATATTAAGTTTGGGGTGGTGCCGGTTCCTTGTCTAATGCCCTCATTCCTCTCTCTCTCTCTCTCTCTCTAATCGATATTCCTTGGATTCTGCGTAAGCATGCCATTTCAGCTGTCACAAGTTTACGTTTATCTTGTGCTGTTGTTGTCCATGTCTGGCTTTGATAGCACAGAGTTGGTATAATAATATTTTTGCATTTGTTGGTGGCAATGTGTTTTTGTTGGTGGTAAAGTGTATTTGTATTTGACAAATAAATAAATGTGTATTGATATTTGATTGTATACTTACATGTGTCTATGTAAAACCTCATTTGGTTTTGTGATTCAAGCAATTGTTTACCGTGGCTGCTAGAATATACAGTTTGTGATACATATATATCTATATAGATGTGTATATATAAATGGATAACTCCGTATCTCAATGCTTTTGGTGTTCTCTATACGATTCGCGAATCCATCACTTAGATGGACAACATTTGGCTCCTTTACAGTTTGTCTCAAATGTCAGCCGGTATCGTTTGTCGCAAATCGAATTACTGTCCAGTGCTCGGCAAAACTGACTATTCATATGATTTGGTGTCCTTTTAACCTAGACCGGTATACAAAGGTCAAACAATTCCATATGCCTAGAAAATTTCTTTTTTATTTCCATCGACGTTTACTGTATTTTAAAATGTTCACAATTATTTATCCTTGCCTTTTGCTGATGTCGTGCATATTTTTGTCCGTGAGGAAATCACATAAAACTGCCTATATACACATTTCTGTTGTATTCTTAAATATAAATCGAAATGGGAGTTTGAATTCTTCGGTAAACGTTGAAATCACTACGTTATGGAAATAATACGTCACATGACACATATTATAGTATGTAACTTGTATAAAGTTAAACGTATCGTCTATTGTGTGGTCGGAATAGCTCAGAACGTAGCACAAAGTATATTATGGAAAGACTGGCTTTGGATCCAAAGTCCAAGAGTATTATATTTTTTGAGTGTTTATATGTAGAATCTGAAACAAAAGTCATTGATACATTATTAGACAAATATTCGCATCTATTATATTTTTCTTGTTTATTTTATTCTCGCCCGGACAAAGACTGGCATTGATTCTAGTGTACATATATCTATTCATATACATGATAAAGTTTATGAATGAAGCATAAATGAATCCATGCAAATATTTAATGTAAAATAATTATATTTAAAATGAGATACAGGAACTATAATTATAAAAAACATGACATATTATACAGAAGGCGGAGAAAAATTCGACTGTAATGCATTCATGAAACACTTTTCTTTCGAGCAGAAAATTTGGTAAAATCAGCACAAAGACAATAAAGAACAGAAAATTGGCATAATGTTGGTTATAATTCAACTAGTATTTGAGTTTTTAATGTTGGTTATAATTCAACTAGTATTTTAGTTTTTAATGTTGGTTATAATTCAACTAGTATTTGAGTTTTTAATGTTGGTTATAATTCAACTAGTATAAGAGTTTACCTAATGTGACAGTATATAAGCTTATCTCATGTGAGAATATAGCCACGATCTACTTAATAGTCCATTGAAAATTTCTAGGCACAATATTCCTGTAGGTTTCCATTCAAGAAGATTCCAGAGCCAGGGTGTTGATTATAAAACACAATAGGAAAAAGAAAACTACACTTGTTTAGTTATATAAAGAGACACAACTGTTTAGAAAGACAAATAATGGAGGGCAGAGCACCTGGGCGGGGGAGAAAAGGCAAGCCAAGAAGACGATGGACTGACGACATTAACGGTAACAAGAATAAGTCATTGGAAAATGCAAGCCAAAGACAGAGAAGTGTTCAGGGAGTTCATTGGGATGACAACGTTCTGGAGAGAATATGTCACATGACACTACTTAGTAATATAAAACAGATGAGTGTTCAAATATAACGGGGGAGGTAGAGGAGCTGTGAACATGTCATTTAGTAATAAATGGGAGGTGAGTAGCTATTAAACATGTCATTTAGTACTAAAAATTGGGAGGTGACGTGGTTATTGAACATGTCATTTTTCACTAGAAAATGGAAGGTGAGGAATTATTGAGCATGGAATTTAGTACTAAAAAATGGGAGGTGAGGAGCTATTGAACATGTCATTTAGTACTAAGGAATGGGAGATGTAGGGGTTATTGAACATTATTTTAGTACTAGGACATGGGAGGTGAAGGGGTTATTGAACATTATTTTAGTACTAGGAAATGGGAGGTGACGGTGTTATTGAACATTATTTTAGAACTTGGGAATGGGAGGTGAAGGGGTTATTGAACATTATTTTAGTACTAGGACATGGGAGGTGAAGGTATTATTGAACATTACTTTAGTACTAGGACATGGGAGGTGAAGGGGTTATTGAACATTATTTTAGTACTATGACATGGGAGGTGAAGGTGTTACTGAACATTATTTTAGTAATAGGACATGGGAGGTGAAGGTGTTATTGAACATTATTTTAGTAATAGGACATGGGAGGTGAATGTGTTATTGAACATTATTTTAGTACTAGGACATGGGAGGTGAAGGTGTTATTGAGCATTATTTTAGTACTAGGACATGTTAGGTGAAGGGGTTATTGAACATTATTTTAGTACTAGGACATGGGAGGTGAAGGGGTTAGTGAACATTATTTTAGTACTAGGAAATGAGAGGTAAAGGGGTTATTTAACATTATTTTAGTACGTGGAAATGGGAGGTGAAGGGGTTATTGAACATGACATTTAGTAATAGGAAATGGGAGGTGAAAGGTTTATTGAATATGCCATTTAGTACAGTACAGTATGGTATATTTTCTGAGAATGGTGCATGTATTCAAAATGCCGCACCCTAAATTAAATGGTTTTACATCGGCCGTCCCCGAACAAGGCTTTTAGTTTGGTGCCGCCAGATGCGGTCGTCTGTCTGCATCATAGCATGACAGTAACCTGATTTAGTACTATGAAATGGGAGGTTAACGAGTTATTCGACGTGACATTTAGTATTAGGAAATAAGTTGAAAAGAAGGCAAATAATCTTGATTCAACCTATCAACCCCTACCTACCCCCTCCCTCACATAAAGAAAAAGGTTTCGAAAATGTTGACCACAACAGACCACAAAAATAAGGTGATTACTTTAAGTGAAAATCCCCTCTCCTTGCAATAGTTTTCTGGGGAAGTTATGTAATAATGGTAAACCTTTCCTATAAATGGAAAATAAGAAAACTACGGACATTTTAAATCTTAGGATCATCTTTCGTAAACGTTTCCACATCTAACCTTATTTTAGTTTTATTTTTAATTCAACTTTTCTGTTAGCTATAAAATTATTGTCCCATGTACCGAGAATATTTAACGACTGTTAGATGCACATGTGCACCGTCTACTTTCAAGTATTTTTATTTTATCAGTTTACCACACAAGAGTGATATTTCAATGTTTGTTTTCAGCTATCAATTTTCTGTTTGACCGCATATGCATTTATCTTAGTCAGAAAACCTAAAGTGTACATGATGTATTTAGTCTCACTTTTTCAAGCCTTCAATGTCTCCTTTGAAGAATATTTTGTTCCCTACCAAACCATTGATTCTCTGATGTAGTATGTGAGGTGCAGCTTTTCCACTAATGGGCTGCGTGTAGCTTCTCCCCTTAATGACATGCATGAGTCTGTTTGGAACATTCTTTGGTGTAGTAACACATACTTTAGATGGCATGACCTGCTTAGAGGGTTGCGTCGGCTCAATTGTTTCCATCTCTACTAGAATTTTGAGCAATTTGGTCGGAGCAAGTTCCTTGTTTATATTTTGGACTGCGCATACAGAATGCTGGAATATTCTTATCCAGATTACGTGTCTGTAGAAAGAATGAATATGAGATTTAAAGCAATGTTAAATATAAGCCTAACACTACTGTTAAATGTATTGTCCCCATCGAGAGCCCACTCTTTGAAGTGGTGATGAAGCTTAGTCCAGTCAACAGAAGCTGGTAACTAAGACTGGTCAAAAGTTCCCTGACATTGAGCAGGACCATAGTCCTGCCCTAGCAATTACTGATGCTGTGTTATGCACACCATATACTTACAGTTCACATGACGCAGTGTTACCGTCAATGTAAATGAGTACACAGTGGCTCCATAGACACCCCGTAGATTTCCAGCAGGATCTAGTCTAGAGGACGGAGACACACTATACTTTGGAAGTGGTATCCAGTTTTTACTAATTCAATTGAACGGGCAATGTCAGTATCTGGAGACGGCATTAAAATTATGAGACGTTGTTGTTCCATTCTGTTTTTTTTTCTATTGTGAATATCATGATAAATACCTTTTGATTGAAACGTCGATTCTGTTTATTAATTCAACATAAAAAAGGACTCCATTTACATTTTGTTAAATATTTACCAACCTTAATGTTCTTCGTGACATATTTATCAGCATCGATTACACTGCACGCTGGACTCTTTCGCCAATATCAATGCTAACACAGTCAACATTGTTTGACCTTTTTTTAGCACTCGAAGTCGCTTTGGACCTGACCACGTATATGCTGATATATGTATAATTATCTGAAGTAATTGAATTGAGAGCGAGTCATGTAATGTTATGTATACTCGATGCCTCTTATGGATCAACATTGAACAAGAATATGTTTCTACTTAGTTATATATATAGAAAAACATACAACCGTGTATGCATATACTTTTAGATACACATATATGTGTTGCAAGGACCTAAAAGGGAAATAAGCAATGACAACACTTTTGCTTTCCATGCACGTGTCATAAGGTCGTGTAAGAAAATATTGAGGATGCCTGTCACAACCAACAGAAGATAGAAGTGATACAAAAGCTATGCTAAAGACGGATGTGTCCGGCTGACAGACTCAGATAGCGCAGCTAAGATGGAAACGATGACAAAAGGCAATTACATTTTCCGGAGTACACATAGCTTCTTCTTCTGCGTACGTTTTCAAACTCCAGCAAATTAGCAGCATGTAGTCCGGTGAAAGAAATGATTTGTGTCACGGTTTATAGCTTTGCTGCGATATATGTTTCTTACGGTCTGACACTTCATCATGACTCATTGATCACTTTGACCCTATATAGGATGCAACAGCTACATCCACCCCATAATCCCCTTAGTCGCCTCTTACATCATGCATGGAAGGAAAACAGTGTTACTATTCTCTAATCCCCTCTGACACCGTACTCTTAGATAATCTGCAGGAGTCTAATAATGAACGAAGAAGAGAAAGAAAGACATATCCATAGAATGTTAGAAAATATTGTATACATACATATACATATATACATCGGGGATCTCCCTGGCATAGTGGTTAAGCTGTTCGCCTTGTGTTCAAGATGTCACGGGTTCGAATAAGGTGGATTTTTTTGGGAGATCCCTGTGGATTATCACTTGAAGCTACGGAGTTACGTGCTATGAGTGGTACTCTCGGCAGGCGGCGTGCCGCTTCGTTGAGAGTGACGGAGTACATATGGGACACTGAGTACAGTGAAGTCAATCTTCTACGGCTTTTAAACCCTTTAAACATACATATTGTTTCATGACTCCAGTTTTTTATATGTGCTTATCTCTCTGCAGATCAGCATGTAGCCTGACAATGGCATCGCATAGAGCGAGCAACCCCATAACTCAAGCAATAATCATTATGAAACTATCACTTAATATATTTGAAAGTCATGTTGCCGCCAGCAAATGTTCTGCTGATTACTCATATTCTTCTAAACATTGTAGAATATTCTGAGATTAACGTGCTGTGCCCGTGTGGCGATCGTGACCTGGACTTCAAGTTCAGAATGTAAAGAATATGGCCAAGCTACTCTTTATATGTATCTCGCAGGAAATAATCATCATTATTTTATCTTTTTTTCAATTCAATACTTTCACTTTTGTCGTCTATAAAATAATCCCAACGGGTACGAAGAGGTGCAGGCCAGCTGGAAATTCACGTTAGTTCTTTTGTAGCAGACTCGAGGAATGCTAACTGTGCCATCAATGCGGATGAGAAAACAAATCTGATATAGAAGAATGATAAAGTAGTTGGCCCAGAGGTGTGTGCTGTGACACCCTTCCTAGCTTTATGAATGACATTGTCCACAAGTTTTATAGACTTCTATCAAAAGTGATGCCTAGATATCTCATAGTCTGCACCCTGTCAATGTTGATATCCATGCAGGTGGCTGCTGGTACTGTGTCTATGACTATTTTTTTTGTTCAATGAGAACAATACATTTGCGTTGGTGGAATTTATGACATGCTTTGTAGTCAGTGCACCAGAGCGACATATGTTCTAGATTACTCTGAACGCCATAAGTCATTCCTCTTCTTCGTTTCTGCTGCCGTGTTTGTACAGCAAGAGTTTTTGTACATATGTCCGCATATGTTAGTATCTTGCCGGATCCAGCCTCCTGAAGCTGCGCTATTTTGTATGTGTAGACGTTAAAGAGTACAGGTGATATGATAATGACGATTCTTGTGGCAATCCCGGTGCTATAGTTCTGATCTATGGTGTCCAGGATCCCAATCTCAGAGCATAGGTCTGGACATTAGCACCATTGCTATCCATAGAATTATCCACGGGTCGATGCTGAGTTCACTTAGCAGATGTATCAGCTGGTCAACACTGACTCAGAATCGTCTAGCAGCAAACCATCATCTAGGTCGATCGTGGCGACCACTGCTTCCTCTTTTGCCTGAAAGCCCTCGTAGATATCATAGGTGACGAATGCCACATTTGTGGTCGTGTCTCTTCCCGGTCTGTATGCACCTAGAGTGTCAGAAAGTTGCCTTTCTTCTAGCACGATTGTGTTGCGCTACATCATGTTTTACGTTTTCTCTAGCAGCTGCACCATTCTTGGTTTTGCGATGTCAGTAGGATCTGTCTTGTGAAAGATTCTTCCACAAATTTGTTTGTTTATGCTGAAGTGAGACAGTGGCGTCTTAAGTGTGTCGTTAAAACGTCCCCTCTGTCCTATGGCATTGAGATAGCCAGTATGCAGTTTTCCATATTAAAATATTTTTCATGCGGACTATGTGTCACATGCCCAGCGCGTGTATGCCTTTATCAACATTGTGTGTATGCTTACATATATTTCATAAGTACTTCAATATAGGATATTTTATCCTATCGATGGATCTTAAGTATCTTACGAAGGCATCTTAAATGGAAACGGTTTAATCATCTAGCGTATACTATCTATGTTTCAGAAACATAAAGAAGTGATTACGAATGCATGGTAAACTATGAGTTTCGTGGTAGCTGTTATTCTCCCATCTTTCCAATATATGTTTGTGTAGTCTTCCAAATGTGTCACTAGATTTGGATGTTTATCCCAGTACCGATGTTTACACCTTATAAGAGAGCGATGCCCAAGAAGGTGAAACTAATTACTGTTTGAAGTACTTCTTGGATTTGTATATGCAAAATGAAATGTGGATACTTTACTTTGATGCGGGTTGATACATTGACTTTTTTCTCTTTGTTTTGATGCTAAAACATAATTGTTGCAGACTACTGAAAATTGGTTCTTCTTCTTCTTCAACGTTCATTCTCAAACTCCTGCTGGATTTCTCTAGTAGCAGGACCATGATCCATTCTAGATTTCCAGCAGGATGTAGTCCAGAGAATGGAAACGCGTTGAATCGCCGTTTTATTTGCGCCAATGGCCCGACATATCCGTCTTCGGCGGGGGAAATTGGTTCGGGGTGGCCGACACACTTTCTGCAGAATCAACATACAGTGCGCAGTCATTTTCATAGAGGAATTTCCCTACCATCGTGTCTCGCACTTTAGTATCGGTTTGCAAATGGAGAATAATTTTAAGAGTTTACTGTCTGTTTTGTATTTTCTTTATATGCATGTTGCGTCACAAGATCAAGATACATCTGTCAGCATGGCAGAAAACATCAGGCTGAACAACGTTGAAGCAGGAACACATACGTCAGCATGGCAGAAAACATCAGGCTGAACAACGTTGAAGCAGGAACACATATGTCAGCATGGCAGAAAACATCAGGCTGAACAACGTTGAAGCAGGAACACATATGTCAGCATGGCAGAAAACATCAGGCTGAACAACGTTGGAGCAGGAACACATATGTCAGCATGGCAGAAAACATCAGGCTGAACAACGTTGGAGCAGGAACACATCTGTAAACATGGCAGAAAACATCAGGCTGAGAAACTTTTGATCAGGAATACATATGTCAGCATGACAGAAAACATCAGGCTGAACAACGTTGGAGCAGGAACACATATGTCAGCATGGCAGAAAACATCAGGCTGAACAACGTTGGAGCAGGAACACATCTGTCAACATGGCAGAAAACATCAGGCTGAACAACGTTGAAGCAGGAACACATATGTCAGCATGGCAGAAAACATCAGGCTGAACAACGTTGGAGCAGGAACACATCTGTCAACATGGCAGAAAACATCATGCTGAGAAACTTTTGATCAGGAACACATATGTCAGCATGGCAGAAAACATCAGGCTGAACAACGTTGGAGCAGGAACACATCTGTCAACATGGCAGAAAACATCATGCTGAGAAACTTTTGATCAGGAACACATATGTCAGCATGTCAGAAAACATCAGGCTGAACAACGTTGAAGCAGGAACACATATGTCAGCATGGCAGAAAACATCAGGCTGAACAACGTTGGAGCAGTACCACATCTTTGTTTGGCCCCATTTGTGAAATTAAAGGTTGGTAATGGCACTCCATCGCTGATATCGCTTGATATTGATAACTTTCGGGGTAGCCAAATTTGATGAGCACTTTCTTAGCCCGCGTCTATTCGCTATGGCAAATGTCTTTGTGAGGTCTACAAATATGAAAAGATCCTTTTGGAATTCTGGGACGTTTTCTTGAAGATGATGGGCAGCAAATATCATGTCCAGTGTCCCACAACCTGCACGAAATCCGCACTAACTTTCAAGCAGATGATGGAATAATAACCTCAATTAAGTGTTAGCTGTGGCAGTCTATTTTAATTCTCTTGTCGTACATGTTCGATAGATGTCCATTGTTTTAGTCTTGTTTTTATGTTGTAGAAACATATTGCTGGTAGGTGTCTTCTCTTACTTCCTTGTTCTTGAATTCTTCCCTGCATATATTTAGGAGTTCTCTAAGACATCTATATTAAAATTAATTTAATTTCTTCTCCAGTGCAAGAGTGGGTGTACATATTTTATTTCTTCTTTTTCTATTTTTACCCCTTTATGTACTGCAGTGTCAGGAGTATAAGAAGTCTAAGGAGACGGCCTTTCTGTATGCTTCATATATGTTTCTTTTCGTTGCTTCTTTTATTTCTGTGATCATTCTTTCACATGGTCTGGCCTGGCTTTGTATCCATCGTATATGTATAGCAATGCTTTTTTGAAGGCTACTATCTGATGGTAGTCTGGAAGCATGTGAGAACCACTTAATATGTTGTCTTTTGATGTAATGCAGGATTGACGTTGTGTTTGTTAATTTTCTGGTGTTTACATTTTTTATTCTGTCTCTTATTGTTACTCAGAGAATTCTACGTAGGCGCGCCATTTCTGTTGTAAGAAGTTTACTGTGTCTTTGGTTGTTAAATCCATGTTTAACATTGGTAGCATAGTTGATAGTATGATGATCGTCTTATGATGATCTTATGATTTTGGTGTTCGTGTTCATATGCTTGTTTTTATATAAGAGACATCTGTCCTAAGTTGTTGCATGTATGTTGTATTTCATTGGTGTTTTTCCCATTTGATAAAATAATGCTCCCAAGATTCACTTTATTACATAAATGTAAATATCTGTATCACTAACGATATCTTTCAACAACTTACACATTGTCGTCCGTCCAAAACTGAAAGAGGTTTGCGATATACAGGGTATGAAGACAGCCAAATGTCACTTGTAATGTTCCATTAGTTCTGTCTAGTCTTGCTCCGCCATTCCGCCATAGGGATGTCTGAGTGCGCATTCCGGAAACATCAATACTAAATTTTGGCTAGAGAGTTAATTATTTCTCTAGGGCCAAATTTTGACTAGAGAGTCAGTTAGTTAGTTATTCCTCTAGGACAAAATTTTGGCTATAGAGTTAATTATTCCTCTAGGGCAAAATTTTGACTAGAGAGTCAGTTAGTTAGTTATTCCTCTAGGACAAAATTTTGGCTATAGAGTTAATTATTCCTCTAGGGCAAAATTTTGACTAGAGAGTCAGTTAGTTAGTTATTCCTCTAGGACTAATTTTGGCTAGAGAGTTAATTAGCTATACCTCTAGGGCCAAAGATGGCACATAGGGCGGGCTAAATCGAGTTGTATGTCTCTCGTTTCATTAAAATTTACTTTAGATCTTCACTGTTTCTGATACCGATGGTGAAACGCTCTCTTGTAATAGTTATACGTAAAGTTTCTTTTGGTCTTCCTCGTTTTCTCTTGCCATTTGGTGACCACATAAAAGCTTGACAGGGAAGTCTTTCAGTATCCATTCGCAGTGCGTGTGCCTAGAGAGTAGGAACACATTAATTTATGTCTATTGTCTATGCTCAAGTGGAAGCTGGTTGATAGCATCCACACTTACCGTTAAGTGTAGTAGTGGGAGCTGTAAGTTTCTGCCCGGGGTCAGATGTGATGCCTGAGTTGAACCGAGTCTGTGTTTGTGGAGGGTGGTTGTGATGTTATCGATCTATCTCTTTCCCAGTCTTCCCTTTGCTCTGTATCCAGTTGTTCGTTTGCTATAAGTTTTCAGTGGTAATTGGCTTGGGTCCATTCTCATAAGGTGACCAAACCACTTTATATGCTGACGTTCTATATATTCGTTACAAGGCATTATTCCCACTCTTTTTCTGATATCCTCGTTTCTTACTCTGTCCAGTTTGGTGACCATAGCTGCTTTTCTTAAACACTTCATATCACATGTGACGATTTTTCTTTGCTGTGAGACTGTTAAAGACCACGTTTGACACTGGTAACATAGTGTTGGTATTAAACTTGTAGATATTATCTGTCTCTTTATGTCCATATTGATCTTTGGATGCAGGAGTAATGGTGAAATTTGACATTTCACTGCGTTTGCTTTTTGACATCTTTATTCTATTTCTGTCTAGTTTCCCATTTCCAAAAAACACTTCCTAAATATTTGAATTCCTTTGTTTGTTTCACTGCTGAGTCATCTATTGTGATATATATTGTTGTTGATGACTTGCTGATTTTCTATTTGTATGTATCAATTTTTTTATTTTTTTTAAAATATACTATAGTTCGTTTCAACATTCTTTTCTTTATTCGTGCAATTTTCATGAAAAATATTGCAGAGAATGGAAATGAGTTGTGTCGCCATTTTATTTTCGCCAATGGTCCGATATATCCGTCTTCGGTGGTTAGTTATGTTTAGATGTACGTATTTGCTTTGTTTTGCTATGCTTGTTATGTTAGGGACTTACTCTCAAGTGTTATCACTAAAGCACATGTTCCCGGACTTCTGGACCAACTTCTCAACTAACTCGACAAGATTCTGAACGAGACTATACCATCAGTTTGGAATATACCAAGGATATTCTCTGTGTTGCTATGAGATTTCTCCTTGACTTCTCGACTGTTGCTCATAGAGCCAAGGTGTATCGAACTAGAACATATTTTAAAATCAGTGCATATATATATCATCCAATACATCTATATTGGTTCCATTTAAGAATGAAGTGGGTCACAACGCACATATATATTACTCCGCGACAACAGGTAATTTAAAACAGCTGATAACATTTAACAACAATATTATATAAAAGATTTAAAAACAATTAAAAAAACAATATTTAAACAACATTTAAAAACAATATTATTGTGCACTTAACAAAAATTCGTTCTGTATCCAACAACCAATCAAAAGCACTGGCCTGCTTCATTCTTAGATGGAAACTAGTAGGCATATATATCTCAGTAAGGTGAAATGCTCCAGGTTCAAAGGGGGCAGATCGTGATTGGGACAGGTAGAATCGCTTTCATCAGACAAATATGTGAACTTACCTGCATTGTTTCCTGGTGAGAAGCGTATACTCACTCTGTCTGCCTTAGGGTATTTAACCAATAATCACAAAACCCGATAGAAGGTAGGGAAACAAACAATTCCGTGAATGCAGAAGTCATGTCACTTATTGACGATAACGCAGTATAAAAATGATGTAATAATCTATTAAATGCTATTGTCGATGCTAGGAGAAATGTTAAATGGATCCCTACTTGAAAGAATCTAAAAATCTGTAAATATAACTTTGATAGAAATCAGTCTTTCTCTAGGATAGTCGTGTGTGAGGATGCCGAACCGGGTCAATTATCTAGGGACGGATGTCACTGATCATTTGTCACGTTATCTATACATGTTGACAATCAATGAACAGCATAGGAAAACTCTGATCAGTCACAATTACTAACGCAAATAATTCCGTTAATAATTCAGAATCGCGATAACAGGATTACCTGAACTACGACCTCCATTATTTTGATGGTAAATAGATTATAGTATTACCATATTCAGCTCACATCCAAGGTTGAAAGAAGCATACCTCACCACTAGGGGCACAAATTAAATGACCAAGATAACTGATACTTTTTTTAATGTACGAGCAGGAGTATGATGGAAAAGGATTTGCATAAACACAAGAGTTTCATATACTATATATCTGGTATAGACTAGATTTCAACTTTGGACATGATTACGTACGATTCAGCACAACAGAGAAGCATCCTCTCTTCCAACAACAATACTACATTAGCGTGATCTGCTATGCTCAAGAATATATCACGATAATTTGATCAAATGTTACTAGAAGGGATGTGGTAAGAAGGACTTTAGTAGGAATGAAGCAATCCTTAGGCCACTGGTTCGGATCCTGTACGCGGAAATTTTATAAGGGGGAATCTCCCTAGCTGTTCGCCTTGTGTTCATTAGGTCATGGGTACAGCTCGTGTCATCTTATTTACAAGGTGGTTTTTTTCGTAGATTCCTGTGGATTATAGCTTGAAGCGACGGATCTACGTGTCATGAGTGGTACTCTCGGCAGGCAGCGTGCCGCTTGGTTGAGAATGACCGAATACATATGGGAAACCACCTACAGTTAAATCAATCATCTGCGACTTTTGAACCATGCTTTTTGTACAGAGGATTTGCATTAGAGGTAATTCACAAGACAAAATTGAACATTCAATCCGGGATTGGACAATATTGTCTTCAGTCTTCTTCGCAGTGTCTGCTTTCAGAATAAAGTGAAAATAACAGGCAATGAGAAATACAGTCCAATGACGTTTCTATAATGTTGAACCTACTCTTGGACGTACCTTCTATTTCATACAGGGCCGTAGAAACATCTTCAGTGATTGGGGGATGGGAGTTTACGTCAGAAATACTCGTGGACATTTCTTGCATTATATTTTGATTTTTTTTATTGATCTTTTTGGCGGAGATTAAGAAGGGAGAGGTTTAAGAGGGTAGCCAAACCTATATTTTGGCTTAATTTGTAGTATAAATATCATTTTAATCATGATTTCTTAAGGGGAGGGGACTGGAATCCCCAAACCTCCCCACTCCTTTTATCTGCGGTTTTGATATGATAGTTAAAATAAAATACAAACGGTACATTACACCTTGTAATATTTATCAGTGAATGTGTTTATATATCCATGAAAGAATCCTGAATATAGACGAATTGAGTTGTGCGCACTGACATAATAGAACTTAGAGCATCAGCACAGTATGTGTCTTTCTCTTCTTTGTTACTTGTCATGTTGTGACGGAAGTTTTACTTATCTGAATTGTCAATTGTATCTGGAACGTATCTCCAGAAAGCAGTGATCCGTATCTTCAGATTTTTCTAGATCTCTAAAGCTCTTGTCATGTTCTGGCACGGGTATCATCAGTCGAGATGACTATGGACAGTTAGACCTCTGTCCTAAATTAATTAAGAATTCATTCGTTACGTTTTTGATTACTGTCGTGTTTTCGTTTTTAACTATTTATATAATTGGATTCACATTAAAAAAAACAGCCAAGACCGACCAACGAAATGCACGGATATAGTCAAAATGGGACTTTCATGTTATGTTTATATTTTCTGTGCACATAATTTTCTGTCTCATAAACTTGAGACCGGTCATGCATCAGTTTCTCTACTTCTAATATGAACTTTGCAAAATATGTTTATAAATCATTAGCTATATCATTTAAACATAGGAGTGTCTTTAGCTGGTTTAAGATTGACAATCTTTTTGTTGCATCGTGTTTTGTTTCTGAATACATTGGAATCCCTCTATAACGCATTTTTGGACAAATTTCCATATTTAAACAACGCTTCTAAAAATCCCCAATTTTATGTATTATCTAATGTTTAGACTATATATAACGAGTGTTCATTATTACATAATTATTTTGTCGGTAAGGACCAAGTTGTTATAATGGGATTAGATTGTATTAACTACTTTCTGGTTGCTTTAGACTGCCAATGTGGATCCCTTTGTGGCTCGAATGTTCTGTTTACCACTCCATTAGTAGAAACATTTCTTGTTGACAAACTTGACCTTTCTGTTATTTGTATCTGTTTAACGTTGCCCTTTCAGTATTCAAATCTCTGGATGACAATATTGCTAGCCATGAAACTTGAAGATACACTGTATAATGTGGTTTTTAACGTAGGATTTATGGGCCCTCATTGGGGCTGCGACGATGTTCATGGTTGTTACATAGAAAAAGTTTGAAATTGGGGGACCACAGACCCGTCATGGGTGGGGGGGGAGGGGGCACAGATATGTGCATATTTGATAAAAAGTTAATAACAAGTCTTGATGATAGCCAAAAATCATATTAGACAATAGGGGAGGGGGTTGAGCGGCATGGAAGAAAAATTGTACAAAGAAGGATCAGGAAAAGATGTACAAAGAAGTATCAGGAAAAGATGTACAAAGAAGGATAAGGAAAAGAGGAGCAAGAAAAGATTGAGGACGACTACATGATATCATAGTCTCGTTCTGACCCGTGGTACAGGGAGAAACTATTTAATAAGATGTACACGGATAAAGATTATAATGCCTTTGGTAACTTGAAAAGTCTCAGTCTTGTTTGTAGGCCCGAAGATAGTCCTATAGATACTGTAAAAGGGAACCACGGTCCAGAAAATGTTGAGAACTACTGGTTTAGTATGTGTATAGTGTTTCTCTTCCCGATCCAGTCTTGCTAAGGATGTTAATATATTGTATGCGTATAGTGTTTCTCTTTGTCCTACATTTATGATAAAACTGTGTGTATAGTACTATCGTCTGTAGCAGCGGTTCTTAAACTGTGAATTAATTTGCATACTAACAAACCCACAAGAGAGTGCCCTACCATATTCTACAATAGATCACCAAGATAATCTAAAAAATGTACACTAAGAGATGTGATGGGATGAGTTATACAATAGAGGTAATTCCCCTTGAGGTCTGAATGGTCCTCTCATGGGATCCGAGAAGGCCGAAGAGTGGAAGAAATATTATGTGCATTCACATTTACAATTTAAAAAAAATGTAGATAGATATTTTGGGAGTCCGAAATAGAAAAAAGTCTTTAAAGGGTATCCTCTTAGTGCAATGTTTCAGAACCGCTAGTCTACATTACGTATAGTCTTACTCGTCGACCTACATTTCTATAGCCTTTAGTTCTTGCAGCTACTGATATTACATCCGTGAAATAACTTTTTGTGTTACTCTAAACTATTTTATTATGGTTTATGTTGCAACTTTTGTAGCATCCTTCTCTGCTATACATTTCATGTCGCGAATATAAGAATGTTGAAATAAGAGGTGTTTATTTTTTATTTCGCATATCTTCTTCTGCAGCGTTCATTCTCAAACTCCCGCTGAATTTCTCTTGTAACAGGGCAATGGTCCTACAAGATTTCCAGTTGAATATAGTCCAGAGAATGGAAATGCGTTGTGTTGCCGTTTTATTTGCGACAATGGCCCAACACATCCGTCTTCGGTGGGATTTCGCATATCTAACATCTGGAATTTCTTGTCTCTGAATGTATACTATCTGTATGTGTATCACAGCTGAAGCCTCCTGGGTATGAAAGAAAGCTCTGAGAAAAATAGGAAGTAAGAGCAAGCTACTCGAAATTCCTGGAACTATTGACAACAACAACAACAACAACTGTGTGTTCTTGTTTATTTTCTCACCCACTAATTATTACAGCACACTCTTGTGCTATCTTCGTGGCAAGATTTGATAAACATGTGTGCCTACTGAATGTTGCCTCGCTTGACTTTCTCTGTAATTCAAAATATAATGTTTTTTACAATCTACACTTACCGTGTCCATTCTTTTTTATATTATGACTATACGAGATGTATCAATAAGACATATATTTTACGGACGTATGACATGTTTGAGTTACAATTGTTAGTTTCTGAACCGATCTATAACAGTTCTCCTCCTGTTAGTGTCTCTCAATAACCACGGGTTCTTGGTTATGAACCTACATCATCGCACGCCGAGCTGACCCATATGTGTTCATTCTCTCGTATCTGATAACGAGCGATATATGTATTGATGGCTCCCGTGGATCGCAGGTTAAACACGCTTCTTCTCATTCTGCACCTTACTCGTGCATTCATATTCGTACCACATGTAATACTGAGTTCCCCAAATCACAGCCTATATGTTTGGTGTTTTTTTATGTATATAGACCAAGAGTCACAACTCCTTCCGAAGACCGCTCACGGCTGCGTCACCTAAGGAATCAATTTCCATCCGTGTCCTCCACAGACTAGTCAATACCAACAACTCGGTGAATTACAGATCAAACGGTCAGGAACCGGCTAAACGACGCTGGTCTTTGGGCTAGAAGACCCTACAGAGGTTCTGTTCTTTCGGGCCGGCATCGCAAGGACCGAATGTAATGGTTAAACCAGCATCGTCAATGGACCGTTAGGAATCAATGGAGACGGAATTGGTTTATTTGAAGTCTGAAAGTTTCTCCATGCAAAGGTTGAAACATTAATTCCGTAAAATAAAGTTTCGGTACACGTTTGAAGTAATGTTGAGACCTTTATTTAAAACAGTATAAACGATTGAATTCATTTGATCTTTGTCGGCATAAAATTATTGTGTATCTATAGAAGAACATTTACCACTTCAGACATTACACCGGATACAACCTACAAGTGGTTACAGCAAAGATGAGATTTCTGCCAGAGGGTAGATGTAGAGTACGCTGGATTGACATCAAAGAGACATTACACGAACACGAAATAACACTATTTGAAGCTGTCAGAAAAGCGAGAACAAGAACATTGTATCTCCCTCGACACCCGTAAAGGTTAAAAGAGGAAGGAAAGCAGAAGAAGAAGACAACATACAACCTTAAACACTTGTGGTCTTGTTTTCGAGAGTACAAAATAGTCAAATTAAATCTTTGCCAATTTTATGTTAAACAAATCATGTGTACATTAGGTCTTTTAATTGACTGTAAATAACTTGAAACGTGTGTGATATTTATGTTGACAAGTAGACTTTTCATATATATATATATCGAAAATATACGAAAATTTAAACAAATAGATGGACAAAGCTTTAGGATCGGGGGAATGGATTGTGCGGAACGGAGCCCACATGTTTTCTGTAAGGATCGGGGTAATGATTTGTGTAGTATGGAGCAAACGTATTTTCTTTTGGGATCGGGGGAATGATTTGTATGGTATGGAGCAAACGTATTTTCTTTTGGGATCGGGGGAATGATTTGTATGGTATGGAGCAAACGTATTTTCTTTTGGGATCGGGGGAATGATTTGTATGGCATGGAGCAAACGTATCTTCTGTTAGTTCTGAGGGAATGGATAGTGTTGTGTGGAGCAAAAGTGTTTATTTCAGTCTCTAGTTGCTCTAAGTGGTGCTTTATAAACCAGAATGATCAGAAATTCGTTGTTTTTGTTATAGAGTATGTTTTGTCAATTACAACACTCGGTAAAATACGTAGGGAAGTGCCTACATTTTAATTTTTTAATAGTATACGAAAATCTTCATTCCAATTTTGTTATAGTATGCGCAGCTAGTTGTTGTTACTGAAATGAAGTCACTAGCACACCGTGTTGCCATAAAAATAAAATGACTAATTTCATCAGAGATTAAGCAGTCGCTAGAACTGCTGCCGGATGCATCGATCTGCGTGCTACGCACTCAAAGCCCACCCCTGCCCCACAGGGCCATCCAATGGGTGAGAGAAGATCTCAGTGCGTAGCGTGCAAATCGATGAATCCGACTGCAATCCTAGTATCTATAAAATGCATCTTTATCAATATTTATGCTAGCGCTGTTTATCTGTCCCTATTTTGTTATTGACTATATTCCAACTTTTAAATACTATAATAGTATTTCGTATTCCGATAAATAAATGTAGGCACTTTGCCCCGTATTGTACCAAACGCTCATCCAGACACCGATTGAAAGATTGGATAAAACCAAGACTGACCGTTGTCAATGCCCAAAAGAGGAGCCATTAATAGGAACATTGTTTGCCCTCCATTCATGTCGTAAGACGGGACTTAGGAGGATTTAGGGTGGAGTTAGCTGTTCCATTCGATACATGACCAAAGTGAAGTCATGCTGAAGACAAAATTTCAGCCATAAGAAGCAGTTATCACAGCCAAGCTGTAAACCATCACACATCGCATTGTGTTGTCTGGACTACATCCTGTTAATCTGCAGGAGGATTTTGAGAACGATCGCAGATGAAAAGGAAGGTTAAAATAAAACCACGTTAAGTTCAACAATCTTGGCTACAATAGAGACACTGTCGCATTTACTACGTAATTCCTGACTAGAATATTCGACTACAAAACAAAAAAGTGATGAAATTTCAATGTCAGGGACCAGCCCAATGTACTCGAGGAGTAAGGGATGTGGCAACAAATGACAATATTAGGAAAAACCAGAAACGAGTAAGAGTGTTCCAATATTATAGTACACACCATACTAACAGCAACCACACAAAACATAGACTTTGAATATTTGAATATTACATAAAGATACAGATAGACAACCAAACGTTGATAATAAAGGAGTGATGATGAGAAGAAGAGAATGAAGAAGTCAGAACAGTACAACAAGATAGAAGAGAGAGCAGAAAGAAAAGCAAATGAACGAGTACGTTAAGTGAAAACTAATTTAAAAAACCGTACAACCGTACTCTTGTTATTTTTCTTTTTAGCTACAAGTCATAGAACACTCTTTTGTCGACATCATACTTCTCAATGAGCTAGCGCTAACATAGAACACTCACTGCGTATTGTAATAAAAATCACGTATTGTAGCAACTGAAGAGGAAGAATTTGATAATTGAGTTGATTTCTATTATTAGTTTATTAGCTCAGGAGGTTATACAATTTCAAAGTAGGCTCTATTTGG